>JAPTHA010000002.1:12495258-12509159 GCA_029814585.1 Gymnapogon annona
TGTCCAGCTTCGTTTCCATGGTAATGGCTTTCCTCTTGGCTGGACCAGCATCGCTAGGAGATCCTGCTTTCTTTTTTAGGGCCATGGTGTGAAAAAGGAGGGTGACAAAGCCGTGTATACTGATAATTACGGAGCACAAACATTGATGCTGTACCCTACACTGCAACAGCATGGGGCTGGACACATAATGGCGGGCGTCATACGACCCCGGGCACCGTAAAGTGGACTCGAGCGACGAAAAGTCGGAGTACAACATAACCCAAGGACCACCTGTATTTAGACATACACAAGTTCAAAGAGGAAAAGTAATGGGCACTCCATATCATATTTATACTTACAGTATATAGTTGAGTACAACCAATACTATGGTGCCTGTTAAAGTTTGGTTCAGAAGACAAAAGGCTGATTCTGCTTCTTTATTTGATTTTAGCGTGTCTGTCATGGGCATTGGTTCATTATTGATCAGTTTTGTCAATGGAGATGTTAATTCTGCATAATTTGGGACCCATGATCTACAGTAGTTATACAAACCTAAAAATGACATTTGTTTTTTCGTTTGAGGTAAGGGCGCTGACAGAATCGCTGTGTCCCATTACCACTTTGCCTTCTTTACTTAGATCATGGCCCAAATATTTCTCTTCCCTTTTTGCCAGCTGTAGTCTACTTTTCTATGGCAGCCTCCCTCATATGATGAATTCTTTCGGCTTTTTCCCTTCCGTGGTCGTCACAGCAAATCCATTTTGCATATTTGATTATATGCGGTTCACTTAAACACAATTGTGCATTCTCCAGACCAGCCTGTTTTTGTATTTTATGGGTTAATTTTATTTGTGTTACTAAGTTCGCACAGTCTGTGACTCCTAGTCTACCTGAAAACTTGTGTTGTTTCTGCCATAATTCCAACAGGGCAGTAGATGGGGGTCTGTGCTCCATATATGTTTCATCTTGTCACAGGCCAGACAGACAAGGACCACAAATGCATCACATTTAAACAGTTTATTAAAGGGTTTGGGAAATAGGAGTGTGTGTGAGTAGCCCAGTAGCTGAGCGGCATGTTCGTTGGTGATGGTGGAGGATCCGGGATCAGTAGCCAAGGGGCGGTGTAAGGTTTGCAGCAGTGTAGTTGGATAGGCAGGTTACGCATACTGGCTTTGCAACAGTGTATTCAGACAGCCAGGTCACCAGTGTAGGCTTTGCAGATGTAGTCAGTCAGGCAGGTTATGTGCTTTGCAGGTGTAGTCAGACAGGCAGGTTACAGGCTTTGTATTCAGGCAGGCTTGCAGATGATCTGACAAAGCTGGACTGAAAAACAGGGCTTTATATACAGGGGCTGATTAGCAGGAAATGCAGCGCAGCTGGTATGTTAATTAGAGCGCAGGAGTGGAGACAGGTGTAGCTAATTAGGCAGAGCAGAGTCAGAGCAGGGAGAAGAGTGGCAGATGATTGGAAGGAACCAGTGCTTGTTAACAGCCAGAGAGAGAGAGAGCTCATGACACATCTCCTTCTAGAATTGATTTAGATTGGCATTTTCCTATTTTTATTTTGTACTATTTTATTTTAATACTGGTTTTATTGATTTATTTAACGAAAATACAAACACGTAACCACAAAGGTAGAAATACCTCACTGGGCCGTAGTGTAATCCCTCATAGCCAAAATTCTATCTTTTCAGCCGTGCTATGACTGGGGATTATAGAACGTTTTAGATCCGACGTCTACGGTCACCTTAATAAAGAAACTTTAAAGGTCTTCCCCAGTGGAAGTCTTGTGTTATCACCGTTAGGTTTCCAACCTCCTGTTGTACATTGACACCATTAGGTTTCAGGCTGTTTTACTGTTTCAACCTTGGTCTATTCCATTCATGCACAGACACATTCATTCAGCGCTTTTTAGATGTTATTTTGAATAGGCCTAGGTAACGCAGTGCCTTCTGTCAGTCAGGTATGATTTTAACCATGAGAGTACACAACCACCCGACCAAAACACCTTATAAGGATGGGAGGGAGTGCCACAAGGAGGTAGTCATTTCAGCAGGAGGGAGACTACTTCTTTGGTACCGGAATGATGGTGGTGGCTTTGAAGCACACAGGGACAACAGCCTGACTCAGTGAGATGTTAAAGATGTTTGTGAAGGCTTTCAGTGCACGACCAAGTATGCTGTTCTCACGCTGTCCGGGACAGTATAATCACCCAAGTATTTGGTTCAGTAATCCTGAGTCCCTGTGGCTCCATCACTAGTTCTGGGATGCACTGTTGTCTGGAGGATCAGAGATCACAGCTGCTCAGCGGAGTCTTGAGCCCTGGTCCTCCTGGTATTTAAAACGGTCCCATTGAGAAAAACTGAGCTTAAACTTTTCTATACTTTTGTCATTGCAAGAAACTTAACTTGCTCCAAAAGGACAATGCCTTTTCCTAATCCTTTCCTTTTCCTTTAAAACTCTTTTCAGTCCTAGATTGACTGTGTTAAATCTATATATAACAATCTCCAATTTGGGGTTATATTTCAGAATCATCACAAATCAGATGGATGGAAACAAGTGAATTTTTATAATTTAGTGTGAATAGTAGCTGCATTTATGGACAAAAAAGGAAATAGATGTGATCAACAAACACTCCTTCCGTAACGCATATCATGCGTCATATATTCTCAGGTTTATCACAGAACAATAACCACTGCCCACTCCACAGCATTTGTGATATTTATCAGTATTAAAGGTTAACTTATTCGGAAAGAAACCATGCAGTCGGTGGGTTTGTTGACTTTTCTCAAATGTGTAAGAATGTGAGTGAGAAAACTTTCATCAAAGGTGTGAAAATGACAAATAATCTCAGAGTTCAAAGTTAATAAATTAATTAATTTAATAAAGTACTCGGACTCAGTCAATGTATTCAACCGTACCCATACACTTATTATAGTCATTTTTGTCATGGTCAAAAATGTTGTGAAGTTCAAAGTGTGGTTATACACAGAACTGTATGTGCATGTGTGGTTCTACTTGCAAACACATGTATGACTATGAGCATCATCGCTATCATCGTTATGGTGAGAGTTGATCTGTTGAGGGGGTGTGTTGATTCCGGGACAAATTGTCACATTTTCTTCCTGGCATCATCCCTATCCTGCCCCTTATACTGAATCACACCCTCCTCCTCACCCCCCAGCTGCACCCTTTGAACTTACACACACACACACACACACACAGAGAGAGAGAGAGAGAGAGAGAACAAAACACACGAAGTTCAGCAGCACATACATTCATGGGTAAAGTTGGGTGAGAAGTGGACAGAGCATGAACATGAGACCGATAACCTACACTCTCGCTGTCACAATAACACTTCACTCACTTATCACTTTACTCACTTATCTTGTTGCACAACTGTCCTTTCTTTTTATATTTATATTTTTGCTCGTGTACTGTAAATCTATTCTGCTTCTGTAACCTGAAATTTCCCTGAGTGGGACGAATAAAGGTATATCTAATCTTAACTAATCTATACACAGATCCACTGTATACACACAGATACACAACTAACATCACTTTGATACTATGATGCAATTAGCGTTCCTTACTCTTCTGCTCATCAGTGACAGTATTTCTAAACCTCATCTTACTGCTTTTGGTTCACATCCATCTATCCCTTACTACGCGTCTAGAAAAAAATCCGACTTTAAGAGTTAATTTCAGTTAATTCATGATTTGTTGAATGAATCCTTGTAATCTATCAGCTAATTACAACATTTCAACCTTTTCCTCTCTATATACCCTAGCTTGTATTCCATCTGCTTCTTTCATGTACGTTTTCATGGTAGAGTTAAAAAACAAAGGAGACGCCCATATTACAAAGTTATGCCCACACGCTTTGGTTTCTTTCCTTTTTTAATAAAGCAAAACACTTTCCAAATGCATTTCCACAGAAAAATGCAGAATCTAACAGTGTCACAGTATCTTTCATTTTTCTACGGAGAACCTCATGGTTGTGATTCAGGTTTAATACAAACATGACACAAGGGAGTAACATATGGTCCATGACTAATACATTTCACAATCAAATTGGGTTGGCATTGCGTTTAACAGATTGCTGAGGGAAAAAAAAAACAAAAAGAAGAAAAAAACCCACTTTAATCAGGGTTTCGAAGAGACAGTTGAAACTGAAGGGGTTGCAACTTTAAATTAAATTAAAAAATAGAAAAAAAAAACAAATGTGGGTGTTTTTATTCGTTCACTATAAGACTTTAGCAACTTTCATTCTAAAATAAAAAAAAACACACATACATAATGATGGACGCAATTGTTGATGCTGACGAACAAAAGGTTTCAGTGTAATGTAATTGGAGCCAACTGGACAATGACCTGAGTCTCAAGACAAAACAGAGGACTTTGTACGACTCAATGCCCTGTGTTATTACACGGAGGGACACGTACAGGCACTCAGACTAATGACACCCAATCAAACCGTTCTACTTTGGACTCGGGGCTTGACCTCAATGAAACATACACACACAGAATGAAACCTGAACATACGTGATGGGATTATAAACCCATATCCTTCCTGGTTTTGGTCCTGGTCACATAGACAGGTGCCCCAGATATGTCAATGTCCATTTTTAGTTTCCATTTATATCTGTAATCGGCTTTGAGATTGTCAGTGAGGCGATGACAAGACTGAAGAAAATGAGGGTCAACAATTCCCACTGTTTGTCTTGTCTATGCTTCTTGTCTCTTCTACCAACACAAGCTGTTGTTTACTAAATGGTACTAAAAGTAAAAATCTAACTAGACCAAAATACAGTGTTCGATGTGTGTATGTACAGTGACTGCTGATATGTACATGGGTACGCAATGACGTGGGTTTCTCTGGGACCAACCATGCAAAATGCTGTTTCTGTAGGAGGACGAGACTCACTCTCACCCTCAATCTAACCTTCATTTTTCTACCCTCGGATGCATATCTATTTTTCAGCCTCGTGTGCATCACGTTGAAGTTATGTTGATAGTAGCTAGATGGTGAACATTTGTTGAAGTAGAAAATATCTGCACGAGTCACAACGCCTGCGTTGTTTGTTGCCTCCTTAATAGCTGTGATATTAAAAAAACATCCAGAGATCAGACTGACTGACTGCATGTTGTCACGTAATAGGCTCATGTCACTGCAGATTTTTACCCTCGCTCTGTTACAGTCCCTCTGGATCGCAATGCTAATGCTTGTTTTAAAGCGTGTGCTGGTGAGTAGCAGCTACTTCGCTACTGAAATGCTCTGCACAATTTCTCAACGGAAGAGCCCTCTGCTTCCTTTCCTACCTCCAGCATCACTCTACGTCTAGCACCCCCTGCCCCTTAAGGAGCTCTTGAAGAAGTCAAGGTTTCTGTTAGAACTGAAAAGAGCAGTGGGAAAATTAGAGGAGAAAAACCATGGAGGAAAGGAGAGTTCAGCCAAACAGGAGATGGAGAGAGAATATTGCCACTGCGAGGGAGAGAAGATGGAGGACAGATGGTGTAAGGGACAAGGCAGAGGAAGAAGGATAGGGGGAGTCATAGCCTGGTGGGCACTCAAGTTCAAAGCAACGGATGGAGGAATCTTCGTTGCCGTAGTTTGCCCAGTATTCTTCTGGGTCCAGCTTAGGGAGAGCGGCCTCATCCTCGGACATTTCATACTTTGAGGGGAGGGATTCAGAGGGGGTTTTGGGGGGAAACTGAGGCTTGGGGGCGGTGAACGGGAAGGCTTTCACTGTCTCTGAGCTCTTCTGGTACGAAGACTTGGACGAAGATGCAGGCTTGTGTTTGGAGAACCACCAGCGAGTCTTGGTGCTGAAGGTGGTGGTGGTGGATCCAGTCAGAGAGCCGGGGTCGGGCAGAGGGCACAGGGCGAAGTCCAGCTCCCGGAGGAATCTGAGATCCTGGCCGCGGCGCTGAGAGGGTGAGGTGCACATCAGCTCAGAGGAAGAGATACGGGCCTTGCGGAACCACTCCCAGAGGGGACGCGCCTCACAGCCGCAGGACCAGGGGTTGGAATTGAGCCGTAGGAACTGGATGCCCTGGACATCTTTCATGGTCTGACCGGGGAGTTCGGCCAGGGAGTTGTTGAACAAGTACAGGATGGTCAGGCGTCCCAGGTCACGGAAAGCCCGGCGATTCACCTGCCTGATGCGGTTGTCATGGAGAAGAAGGCGGTCGAGGTTGACCAAGCCCCTGAAAACATTCTCAGACAGGGCACGGATTCGGTTTCCATGCAGGAAGAGATGGGTGAGGTTGACCAGATCTGAGAACAGGTCATCGTGCAGAAAGTGGAGCTGATTCTCCTGGAGCAGAGCCAAAACACGAGAGATTAAGCGCTGCAGGACCCCCCACGACACTAAATTCTACTGTTTTTTAAAATACCAGTCAGAACAGGCTAACCCACTTAATAATTCCTTCTCTTTGCATTTTAACCACCCTGATACTTACATAGCACCTACGGACAACAGGCACAGTAAGAGCAGTGACAGCTTACATTGTACAGGAGCAGAACTGAGGATCTCAAGCACTTGGGAAGCATTGAGCATAAGGATCTATGCAAAAAACTGAGTGCAAAACCAACTTCACATAAACTGCTCATTAGCATAGGTAAATATTACATACTGAACTATTAAAGTATATTTTCATAGCTTAAACCACACATCAGTGGACGTACCATTAAGAAACATATTAGTTAGAGTAACTATTGTCTGTGACGAAAGGGAAACGGTCTCACCAGCTCTGAAACTGGTACATGACATATAGGATCAGAACAAGTGGGAGTTTTTTCATTTCTGAGAAAGCACTGGCAAAGCCCAATAAGGATTAAAAAAAACTGGCAGACTCTCAGACACTAAAGCAACGGACAAAATACTGAAAAACCACCTGCAAAAAAGGGATCATCTTAATTGTCTATCGACTGAATTAGTCATAGTTAATTAGAAAAATGTTATACAGTGTTATGTGGTGGGCATGCATTTTGACTAAAATGAAGGAATGGTTAAAGTGCATTTATACAGCATAGAGAATTGATTTATTCAGCAGAATCTAATGAAGCACCTTCCCATAAATAAATATAAATGATGCACTGTTTAAGTTGTCACTGTCTTGTTATTTTGTTCGTCATCTGTGAAGCACTAATGAATTACAGCAGCCTGCATGAAGGGTGCATTACAGAAACTGAAAACAGTTTAATTACAGCACTTTCTTCCATGGGTGGCACATTACTGTCAAGCTAATAAAGTAAGAATGGAGCAAGTTAGTACCTAAGTAAAAGAGAACATAAACTGACAAAATGGACCCTACTGCAGAACACAGGTTCAACGCAAAATGATCTATATTAGCTTTCATGATTATGCCATATTCATGCACATATTTAAATTATGGTTGTTTTGATCATGAGTTAATATTTTAGTAAAGATACTGGTTTTAAGACGATGTTTGCTCAAGCTTCATCTGGTTTTCAGCTGGGATACTATTGGTGTAGGAAACGCGGCCACTCTTGGATGTGTACATAGAAAATTTCTCTCTTTGATATTTTATTAATATCAGCTTTCCTTTATTTTTAACATTTTAACAGTAATGTATGTACAATTAATATTAATCATAAAACATGACTTAATTCATCTTCGCCAGTTCTGAGAGCTTGAGGTGAGTACTTTTTGTAATGTCGTTTAGTTATGTTTACTCCTTTTATCTGTATTGACTTTGATTTACTGTGTTTTTCTTAATGCGTTTATCGAATTAAACCAACCTGAAAGGCTTCTTTTATATGTGGCAGTAAAAGAGATTACCTGTGCATGTGTGGGTGTGAAGCCTGCATGTGGTTGCTGTTAAACGAACACGAGATACAAAGTTGTCCGTGCAAGTGTCATGTGTACATTTACTGTTCAGGCACTGCACAATCCCCATGTCGTCTCTAGGTGTGTGTGTGCGCGGGTTCAGCCTTTACCTGCAGGTACAGAAACTGGAGGCTGTAGAGTTTGTGGAAGAGATCATGGGGTAAAGTCGCCAGCTTGCAGCGATGCATGTGCAAGCTCTGCAGCTTCTCCAGGCCTCTGAAGGCTCCACCTTCCAGGTGCCGCAGTGAGGGGTTATCACCGAGATCCAGCTCCTCCAGCACCCGGAGATTACTGAAGGCCCCTGCCTCAATCCATGTGATATTGTTGCCATACAGCCAAAGCACCTGTTCCCAAAGGAGAGAATGAAACATGCAATGAAGGAAAGAAAATAAGAATGTTCATATGGGACTCAAAGCAGGTGGATACATACTTGTGTCTCAAAGCCAAAAGAGTCAGCGCGGAGCTCTGTGATGCGGTTGTTCTGCAGGAAAACCCGCTGTGAGTCATAGGGTACACCGGTGGGGATTATGGTGAGGTTCTGAGACTGGCAGCTGACCGTCATGGGCGTGGGGTAACACACGCATAGCCTGGGGCATGCCGTCACCCCGCCCGGCTTCATCACCACCAGCCACAGAATCAACCAGAGTAAGAGTCCACCTGCAGAGAGAAGAGAGGAGAGGAGGGGTCACATCACCGCAGGAAGGACCACTGCTTAAGGTGGGGGTCATTGACAGGAGGCGAGCGGTGCTGCCGTTAATCCTGGACACAAAAACATGATGATATAAGCGTTTGGCGCCAACCTTTTGTCTGTGTGTGTGTGTGTGTGTGTCAGTGATTGGTTTTGTCACTGCTGCGCTCTCACCCGTGACCAGTTGATGGGCCACAGAACTTTAAGGCTCATATAAAATTCAGCAAATTACAGAAATCATTCACCCGTTCATTTCCACCTGATCAGTTTACTCGGTCTCAATTACTCTTGTGACAGTTACATAACTTTCAGTCCAATAGGCTCAGAATAAGCTCCCATCTCAGACCTTCAAAAACACTCTACTACAAAAATGAAAAACGTGAGCCGCACGTGCAGCAACACACTAAATTAACCCGGTTTCCTACTTTGCAAGAAATCTACACCAAAAGGATGTTTTCTTTGAGAGGTTTGCCTTGAAGAGGGCAGGCGTATCCCTAAAACCGGTAAATGGATCCGGATCAGTTTCAGTTGTCATCAATAATTAGTCATCTTTTTGGCACGGCTCAGATAACGCCACACAGTAGAGGCCACCGCGGGAAAAGTACATGCATGAAATAATAATGAACTTCCCATTCACCTATTGCGCACAAGATTTTCCAGCGGCTCACCTCCTGACCCCTGAACAAGTTGGACTAATAGCTGCGTTGGACGTGGGCGCAGAACTAGATTTCCGGCTTTAGAGTCGAATATGACACCTGTCCAAAGTGTGCCTTGTTTACCGTTAAGTTCGATGAGAAATAACGGTCAGCATAATGCCAAGTCTGCATTTTGCTGTGCGTCAAGTGCACATAAAAAGAGAGCCAAAATAAAGACTGAAAGAACCAACATTGCAAAGAAAATGAGAGAGATGGAATGCTTTTCAATCTTCAGCATTGTTGTACCTATCTACCATGAGGATAGGTCAAAAAGAAATCTTTCTCTTCCCCTGTAACTATCTGGCCACCCAGACCTTTTAATATGTAAGACCAGTGGTAATATGGTCACTGATATATTATTATAATTTAACTTATTTCTTTGTTTTGTGTCATTTTTTTATATAATGCTGGATTCCTCCTTTGACTCCTCTCTTCACTGTGTTATACTGTTATTTTTCTGTTTGTAAAGAAAAAAAGCAATAAAAATAAAGTAATAAAAAAAGAGCCAACATAAATAATAACAGGGCATAATGTCGCTGAGTCTTTTTTTTGTCATTGAGAAAGCCATCAAATACATTTAAACAACGTAAGACCTCTTCAAGATCATTTTTAACCACGTGTAATCGTGTTTTATGAAATTGCATTTTCAAATTTCAAATAAACTAAAACTGAAATGAAAATGTATGCTGCCGTTTGGGCCAAAATTCGGACGTTTCGCTTGTTACATTCACTGTCCTCCTCCAAATGTCTGCCCCTATCTAATAAAATCAAATATATATTTAATTACGAGACTTATGAAGTAATTTAAGACAGAAAAATATAGACATGGGTAAATCAACCACAATGTAAACTCTCTCTTCCAGATTGATGGTTTAAGTTGCTGTCTTTTCACGTAATCACAATTGTGCGTTCAAATAATAAAAGTAAGCACGAGTTCAGGACATGCTGCATTAAAACCTGCGAGTGGTAGCATTTGAGATGCATTGTCTAAAAACACTGCGGTCTGAGTCCAACTTACTCTTCATGTTGCGTGCGCTGAATCTCCTCGCGGTGTAACGTGTCTCCATCTCGAACCAAAGCCCAAAGCGAGTTAGCCTTCTCCTGCTATCTCTGCTCAGGTTCAGCTCTGGTGCCCGAGATGCCGCGGCTTCAGGCAGTGACACCGAGGAGTCCCGGGAAGCCGTTTATACTCACGGTCGGTGATCGCCCACAGTCCGTGGGCAGCGGAAGATCCACACTACGTCAGTGGGGGAGGAGGGAAGAGTCACCGGAGGAAGCGACAAGAACAGCAGCGACAAGGCGTGTTCTGTCCACATCTCCATCTCCTCACTGTCCTCCCCATCAAACCCATCACATCACCGTTTATCACGTCTCGGTACCGTTGCATCACCGTAGACCGTCCAGACTTTTCTTACATTCTTCTGAATGTTCTGAACTTTAACTTCAAATGACAAAACAGTTGATTTCTTTTGTTTTTTTCTTCTTCTTCAAGAAATGTCCTAGTTACAGCACCATCACCATCCTCGTCAATTAAAACTCATTGCCTGCCAATGACTTCTATAGACGTCATTTGAGACAGGTAGACAGGTAACTATGGGATGAATATCCTGCCTTATGTCCAAAAGCAGTATTCTGGCAGGCAGTGAGTTTTAATATGTATGGACACGTATAGGACGAATCCAAGTGAAAATGAGTGAGAGATGAAGGCCATCAAAACAACACGTGAAATCTGCACAATTGCACCTAATTAAGAGCATTTGTTTGTGTGGTTGAGCTGTGTGCGTGTTGGAATGGAGGAGGATACGAGGTGTGAAAGCTCTGTTGGCATTCATCCCGATCAATCCTGTCTCATTTAGTGTAGGCCAGATTGGACGTGAGCCGAAAGACGCCTACGGCCACAGCAACACATGAATATCAAAGGGAAACCCAGGGGTGGAGGCATGAGCCCACATGAGCCAAGAGGGAAAACAACCTGCTGCGCACGTGTTGATGATATGCAAAAGATGGGGTTTATTCTTGATTTAGTGAGGCTCTGATGAAGAAACTGCAGATTAATTTCCCCTATAGTGCAGTGGTCGGGAACCTTTTTGGCTGAGAGAACCATGAAAGCCACAAATTTTAAAATATATTTCTGAGAGCCATATCAACTTTTTTTTTTTTTAACACTGAATACAAATTGGTGAAATTTCAAGTAAGACCACCAATTCAAAATAGTAAGTCTCTTTATTGATTTTTTTAAAAAACACTATTTTATTTAGATTTTTCATTAGACAATATTAGAATTCCATTCATACACTACGAGATGACATTCATTACACACAATGACGGGATCAGAAACAACAGACGACAGAAAAAAAATACACACACACAAAAAAAAAAACAGGTACTAGGACAAAAAAAAAAAACCTGCATAAATAAGTGACCAGCATGATTAAAAACTGATTCATTTTAATAACATTGTTGTATTGGAATTGACCATCAAAAAATTAAAAGTAAATAAAATACACAGAGCACCATTAGGGTTCACTGCAATGAGTTTATACATCGGTCATTTTTTTCTTTAATGAACTCAATGAAAGACTTGAATAACTCCTCCCTTTTTGTTGACCATTCAACTTATCTGCGAGCCAGATGCAGTCATCTAAAGAGCCACATCTGGCTCCTGAGCCTTAGGTTCCTGACCCCTGCCCTAGTGGGACTATTACTAGCATCTATCCGATCCTATTGGATGAGAATAAGGCAGCTACCGAAAAGTTAAGGGACACTTAAAGTGGTTTGTAGATGATTTAATCAAAACGTGTACAACAAATCAAGGCCACGGGGAGGGATGGAAGGGGGCGGAGGGGGGGGTGGCGGGCGTGTTACTCATCTACTACTGAGCACTCCTGTATTGGCAGAGGTCATGGCCTGTTACATTATGATGCACATCATCTGTTCCTAGAGAACACACACTCACCCAAAGCTGCTCCGTGAAGGTCATCTGCAGCTCCAAGCTGTGAGCGCCACACTGGGCATAAGTTGCGTGCGTGAAATCACACTGGGTTTTTTTGGCTATGGGGTGGATACCAGGGGGGAGTCAGCCAGCTCACCAACGCACTGACAGGGAATATTTGGCCTCCATGGGGGTCTGCTGGCCATAAGGTCGTGAGTGTGTGTGCGCACTGTTCTTGGCCCCAGGGTTAGCGGAGGAGGCGGCCAGCTCACCCATACCATATTCACACTGGCTCCGCTGTACGAGGCCCAACAATCTGTCATCTCACAATCAACAAATGAAGAGTGTGTGCCTGCATTAGATAGGTGTAGTTGCGCTTAGAGGAAAAGAATGTAAATTGATGTCAAACAGTGTAGGGTCCCATGAAGACAATATCACCTCAGGCTTCAATGCAGCCAATCATGTCAACCCTAAAAATTGTACATTTAACACCATGAAACACAACAGAGTGAGAATATTTATAGTTCTACTTTGACACTTACTGACACTTTTGGCACAAATTGAATGTCCCTTCATCATTCTTCACAGGTCAACAGCGTGTAAGATTCATTCCCAAACAATTAAAAAACCAACAGGAGATCCACAGACACACTGAACTCCCGAGACGTCACATTTTCAATACATACAGAACATAAATGTACTGTACTTTTTTTTTTCATTGATATACAAATACAAACCTACTTTTTGGCGGAATACATTTACTAATATCAGTTGTGAGGATTCTGACACATAAACATAAATGAAGGGAAGTGGGTGGGTTTTGTCTAAAACAAACCAAAATTAATTGAAAAAAATGTCTAACTGCCTTGTGAAGCGTTCGTTATTTTATAGATATATAATTTTGTCATAAAAAACGACTCCTGTTCCACTATTTCAGTCATGGACCCTTTCATTTTGTCATGACCTTCCTCCTCCTTAAACCCACTGACTCCCATATGCACACGTGCTTGACCTTTCTGCAATAAAAGAGTCATCACAACTACGTCCACAGCTACAGTCTGTGACAAGCGTTTGAAAACAAGAATTACGCAACAACATACACATCTTCAGTCCCACACTGCCTCTCTTAAACCGTCCTTTCAGATGTGTCAAAGTGAGTCACGGGCACGTTAGCATTTGAACCAGAGTAAACACAGCATGTCCAAAGAATCTTGTCCACATCTAAAAATGTGCGCTAGTGCTGAGTTTACACTCACACAGTTCTGGAGACCTTAGCTGTGGACCGGGTGTGTGATCCATCATGTCAGACCAACCAGAACATCAACACACACAGATAAGTAGTTTTTGCTCCACTGACGACAGTTACTTTATTTGCTTTGATTTTTTTTTTCTTGCCCTTGAGTGCTCGTGTAACTGGAGGCTCGTGGATGAGATAGGAGGCAGTTTCTTTTTATTCTTTCTGATAACGTGAAAACACAGACCTCCGCTCAGTTTCACAGACGAATGGCGTCTGTCTCACGTCACGATCCAAACAAAAACTGTTTGTAGTACTGTTTACGCTGACGTATAGTGTTTTCACTGTTTGTAGTGCTGTTTACACTGTTGTGCAGTTCTCACTGTTTATAGTACTGTCTACGGTTTACACTGATATGTAGTATTTGTACTGTTTATAGTGCCGTTTACATTGATATGTGGTACTTTCACTGTTTATAGTGCTGTTTATAGTACTGGCTACTGTCTACACTGATATTT
>JAPTHA010000002.1:12546936-12590188 GCA_029814585.1 Gymnapogon annona
CTGTTTCTAATTAGACCTGCATCCATACAGATTACAATGGTGTGTCTGGCATATTTACACTGTCTATGTAACAGTACATGAAGAGAAATCATACAGTCAGGAATGATGTGAGATAATTGTAACTTTCATATTCACCTTAAATGCTTTATAAAAATACAAAATACATTTTGGATTTAGTCATGAAAATTGAAAGGTTATGAACTCTTGCCTCCAAAAATATTATTAGTAATTTAAAATTTCCCAAAAAACATACAAATCCTAATTGTGAATATTTTATCATTCGTGTTGTCAAACTGTAGGGATATAGTTTTAATTATAATTTTAAAAAATAAACTTTTTTGTGTGTCATGTCAAAGGTGCAGGTTTAGTTGTAATGAGATGGAATTTATAAAATGGGTCCAAAAAGAAAGACAATAAGGGCAATAGCCTAAGAGAATAAATAAGTGCTTAACATGCACATTGTACACAAAATATTCACACAGTGATGTCAAACTCATTGTAGTTCAGGGGCCACAATAATAAAGTAGTAAAGTAATAGCATAAATATTATCAAGAACGACATGGCCATCCCATTTTTTTTAATTCAGTACAAAAAAAGATGATATCACACGATTCCACTCCAGAAGTGATAACCCGGCCGGTGCGTGTTTTCGGTATATTACGGTAATGGGCTTCACGCTACCGGAAAAGGCCATTGTGTTAGCCCTCCGGAAGGCTAACCCACCGAGTGTGTTGTCGTTTTTGCCGCCACTCTAACAACACATCGTGGAGTGAAACATGTCCACAGAGATGCCGGCGGGCAGCCTGAACCTGGAGTCTCAGCTTCTATCCATAATGGACGTGCTGGTGAAGGCGGCGGTGGCGGAGATCAGTCAGCTGTTCTCCGAGAGCTCCGCGTCCCTGCGCCTGCACCTAACGCAGAGCCTGAAGGAGAACGAGAGCCTGAGGATGAGGGTGAAGGTGATGAGGAGTGAGCTCTTCTCCCTCAAACTGCAGACCAGGACCAACCGACCCACCGGCCGCTTTCTGCCGACCAGATCCAACACCCCCAAACCGCGGAGCAGGGCGCAAGGTAAAGACTTTCGCATGAAAATACTTGATACTGAGCGGAGAGCGACTCACAGCGCCCCCCGGAGGCCTGCTCAAGTCCTGCACATCTGAACTGGAAATGGTAAAAGTTGGATCTGAGACTTGAGAACACAGAACCTTATGTGTTTACAAATTGTACACATTGCCTGTTATAATAGTGTGCTCATATACACATGTAAGTGTATGTACGTATTTAGTGCCTATATGTATATATGTAGAGCTCTATGTAATTCATCATTTCTTCCCCATCTTTCCTTTATACTTACACGAGGCAACTGTAATTAGACTTAGACGTCCTGTATTGTCATTACACTGACACACTGTGGGTCTGACAACGAAATGTCATAGCTCAGCAAGTGAAAAACATAGCATAAATACAAAAGTTACTAACTAAGGCCACGTGTGGCTTACGTGCAAGTTGACATCATATATACCTACACGCACTATATATATATATAGTACAATATGCTTTAGGTATATACATATAATATACACAGACAACTACATGGTAAATGTAAATAGGAGTATAAATTATATCAACAAAATATGCCACAGAATCGAGTATAATTCAATAGTCTGATGGCTCGGGGAAAAAAGCTGTCACTGAATCTAGCAGTTTTACTGTGGATGCAGCGAAACCTTCTGCCCAACACCAGCAGGGAGAACAGTCCATGATGTGGTTGAGTGGGGTCAAAGTATTGCCTCGTGATATCATGCTGTCATGAGGCGATAACTATCAATTATTATACTATCATAGTTGTATCAGAGTATTATATTGACTCTCTGGGATTCATCAAATATTTTGAATCTGAATCCTTTTTACCTCAGCGGCCATATACAGCCCAATATGATCTCAAGTGGGACAAATTAGTAAAATAATAATAATGTAACTTTAGTAAAATAATAAAAATGTCAAAATGTAAAATTACAGTTGAAAAAAAAATTTATATCTGCAAGCTCTCCTTTAAAACAGATCAAAGGTATAAAATACTTAGTAAAACTTTGTTTCAGCTTCATCCATTCTGGGACTGTGACAGCTATTCAGATATATAATATAATCAGATATATTTGTGCATATAAAACACTTGGTGACAGGCATAATATTGTTAAAAAATGTACCTATCGACAATTTTTCAGGTTTTCATATTTATTCAGGTTATACATTTTCAGTGAAAGTATAGTTTTCAGTTGTAAATGTTTTCATGTTATTTTACTGTTTCTTATGGCATATGTAGCTCATGACCACATATTAGTAACTCTGCTGTTTGCTTTCTGGTTGTTTCTCTCCTATCTTAAAGGACATAGACATTACATGGACAGACCACAATATAAACACGTTCGAAACACTTGGACATGAACCAACATCAATTAAATCAAATTAACTTTAACGTATAGAATACCAAATCGTTTCAATAATTTCAACACATCTCGGGGCCACGAATGAATGTTTTTCTTCATATTCATCAAAGAGAAAAATGATTTGTTGTAATTATTTCTAAGTTATTATGACTGGTTCCATCTACTTGGATGTGGCCCCTGAACTAACGTGATTTGACTTAATATCTCAGTGTATGTTTTGCATTCTTCAAACTCATATTACAGTATTAGACAACGAGCCGTATGTTTTACTCCCATGCCTTTTAGTGTCCAGCAGAGTTTTCATTAACACTAAACATCTTTTTCATAGACAAAACTACTACTACTTTCATATTCTCCATTGTATGTGCATTTTTTTTCCCAATCATCATTTAAGTCAGTTTGTTCTGTTTCCGTCCACCAGCTCTAAAGCTGTCTACTGCTCAAGCTGCCTCTGTCACCATCAATGCAGAAAACAAGACATCCTCCCCTGTTGCCGAGAAGGTAAATTCATCACATCTATACATATGCTCTCAGTAACAAAGACAAGGCAATGTTTGATCGTGTACGTTTATGTGTTAGTGTTCAAATATGATGAGCCCAGATGTCATCCTCATCAAAGATGAAGATGATGCCGCTGGATGCAGTTCAGTCGGAGGTTAGTATCATTTATTTCCATCGTATATGAGAAACATAACTGTGTTAAAACACAAGATACTTCAACGCATCATTGGGAAATAATGCACAGGGTTTATTTCTGTCTGGCTCGACAATGTTGAAAATATACTACTAATAATAATGCATTGCATGTGTGGCACTTTTCAAAGCTCACAAAGGTTGAACATGTGGGGGGGCATGAGGGAGAGACAACAGGACATGACAAGTTACTGTGTAAAAGAGGAGTGCAATACGGGGGGGATAGATATGAACAGAAACAGAAAGGACATATGATTATTATTAAGGGTAGGGGAGGCCATATGCTAGGGAGAAGAGGTATGTTTTGAGACGGGATTTAAATATGGGAAGTGTGGGTGAGTCACTCTAAAATGAAATACATACATTTCTAATATAAATATATTGGTGACAGGGTGTGTATTTATCTGCGGCAAATGCATTGAGTCACTGACTACTTCTGGGAGGGAAGGTGACACTAACGTCCACTTTTTATTACTGAAACACTTAGTCACTGTGTTTTTTTCCCCCATGTGGCAGAGGTTACAACCACAGTGTCATTGCGTGGTTTTATTTTTCAGGCCAGAGTCACTTTGGAAACCACGGAGCTCAGGTTGGTGTCGCTGCAGAGGCTTTGGAGTCTGTCGGTGTCTCCTGTCTGACAGAGGGTGACGGGCTGCGAATTGTGAGTGTTCACGGTCGTGGACAAGGGCCTCTGAAAAACAACGAAACCCTTTTCAGCGCCACTGAGCTCCAGGCTTTTGGTTCCTTGTCACCTGACCCCAGCATCACCCAGGACAGTCTCCCGAATTTCACCCAGGGAAGCAATGAAACTGTCAATGCCATGCAGACTGATGGGACAAGGACAATAAACAACAACCAGATGGAACGAAATCATTCAACTCAAACTACTGCGTCTTTAGCGAACACATTAAGAGCTGACGGTGGTGGAGGTCTTTCCAGTCCTGTCAAACACCTCAGCTCCATCTTCTCTGTTGCCACTAAACCCCTGTATTGCAACTTCTGCCACGAACACTTCTCCAGCCGAGACGACCTGATCACACACCGGGCAAGTCACACCGGCGAGTCACCTGTCACTTGTTCCATGTGCAGCAAGTCATTCGTTAACAAGCATACGCTCAGCATCCACATGCGCATTCACACCGGGGAGAAGCCATACGTCTGCCCGCAGTGTGGGAAGCGCTTCACGCAGAATGGCGGCCTGAAGATCCACCTGAGGACTCATTCAGGGGAGAAGCCCTACACCTGCTCTGCATGTCCTGCCAGCTTCAACAATCCCAGCAACCTACGCAGACACATGATCACACACAACATCATCTGACCAGGGAGCGAGGATAAACACTGCAAGGGCTTCTTCGTTCCTGGGCTGCATCGTTCAGCATCAGGGCTGAGCGACACACACAAAAAAAACTGAATTTCCAAACCAGAACTCCAGACAAAACTTGATTCAAACACAGCTTTATTCATTAAAGTCATATACAGTATATCTGAAATAACAATAACCAAAAAAGCACATATAAGGGTGTGAATATTTGTTAAAATATACGATTAACATCAGGTTGTGAATTTATTTAATGAATGTATTTCCTAGCCCTATTCAGCATGTACGATTTACTGTTGTTATATTTTGGGGGAATAGTTTTTAATCGCTGTGTCATGGTCTTGATTGTTGTTTTTCTAATTGTACCACTGTCATCATGGTAAAAATGTACTTATGAGGTGCACTGTTGAGTGACGATCTTATCAGTGAATTCAATGGTCTGCTGGGGGTTAGCAGAGGGGACACAAAGATAATAAAAGTCAAATAAAATAGATGATGCAGCAACATGTGCTTAACATGTACAAAAACCCTGTGCATGGTAACTAGATTTGATAAAATATTAACAACAAATTGGAATTGAATTACTTTTCATGAGCTTCTGGTTTTTGCTAATAACTTACAGTAACTTAGAAGAATATATTTTTCACCCTTGTTTACCTGTTGGTTTAATATTGCCAATCACAACAAGCATTTTTTTTCATTGTTGTCTAATAAATGTGTTAAAAGAATGACTGCTAACTTGTATTTTTTTAGGTTTTTTTTTTCAAGTGTTATGGTCTTTTATTGATGTCATCCATTAGGCATTTGTTAGAAAACAATCTTGTTTTGTGTAATAGTCAAAAACACCAAAAATATGCAGTGAATGTGCAGTTGTATCATTTTCACATTTTAGAACTTGAAACAAAGTTATTTGGAAGGACTGATAAATTATATTCAATTCTGCTCCTCTCGTCTCCCGCAAGAGACAAACATTGAAAATATTTAATCTACAGCTTCCAAGTTACAATTTCAATTTCTTGTCATCTCTGGGGACTAATAAAGGCATATTCAATCCTACCAATCAAACATACCATGACTTAACATCATATGAATGGAGGACTTTGGAATTTTGGCATATTGTTAATGAGTTTGATCCATACATTATTAGTCATTTATTTGTGGGTTTTGGACATCTATCTATGTATAATGTTGTACATTATCTGAAGAATCCATAGAGATATCTGCACCAAATTTATACAGTAGCTGCCTATTGAAAATGGGCAAAAATTTGCATGTGAATATAATGTAGGACTATAATAAAGGACAATGCATTCGTTGCCTAGCGACGTGTAAACAATAGGGCCACGTTGCCCTGGTGTCACATGACGTAAAGTAACGGGCACGCCAGCTGAGAAGGTATTCAACTGCAGATTCCACTGCTACCCGGAGGTTCTTTCAAGTAGGGGCTCGAAGGTAAATGTATTACACCGATATAGGTTGACAATCGTTTGCAGTTCTGGTGTAGTTTTGGATGAATTTTCACATTTCGGATTGAAAATACCGTTCTGGCCGAGGGGTTAGCATTTGAACTGCAAACTACCTCCACTTCTTTCTGTTGCTACTTTCCTATTTTGTCTGTTAGTGGGACAAATAAAGTGGTATTTAATCTTATCAGCAGTAGTCGCAGTAAATGGATTCTGCCTGTAGATGTGTAGGCTGAATATACAGTTATAATTAAATACGGATTTAACCCCTGCCGTCTGACACGTGGTCAGGACCTCTAGAGTGCAGTATATATATATATATATATTAGTTATGATATTGACTCGGGTTTAGTTCTACTCATATCACGGTCGGGAGGACTTATGAGAGAACTTGCGAATGTTCCTCTTTCCAATCTGCCCACACTACATGTATCCACTTCCACGGTGAGTGGCTCATTTATTCCACGCAGATGCCCATGAAATGATACGAGTACGCAATAATGCTATCCATCCTGAAGTGCTGTGGACAGGATAGAATGAATTAGGGTTGACTTATAGCCACGCACCAAAAACGGTTTCTGTGATTCAGGCGCAATCGACGTGATTACAGAAGAGGATTGGACGAGGACGTGGGATGCAGTGAGTAAACGGTTTTGGTATTTATGTGCCAACAGTTTTGTCGCGCGGACGTGGAATGTGTTTTGTACTTCCTCAAAGAAACGCCGCTTCCTCTCCGGCTATTGTTCTTGGGCAATCAATGAAATGACATCAGTGTGAGTATGAGGGACAGAGCCGGGAATAAATGGGAGGAGATAAAGAGGCAGAGGGAGGGATATAGATGTTTTCCTACTACTGCACCAGTAGTTGAACCCTCGTACAACGAAGCACGAGCATACGCCGTTCAGATGTACGTTTCAGTTTCACGGCGCTTGCGTTCTAGACTGCCGGGGGCTTATTTACAACCGCGTTGTTGCTTTTCGGTGGCCGAGGCGTCCTGAAACTTGTGACAAAACACCTGTGTGAGAATCGGAATTGCGCGTGCGCCGCCTTTACGGTAAAGCAGCTCGTTGATCCCGCCCTCTCTTTGATAGAAAAGTCGGTGATGTCGCTTCGTCTTTAACGAGCTTGACCCAGAACCCAGGGAAGGAGGGGAAAATAGGGCAGAAAACGCGCATTAATAAACGGAATTGCCAGCAACGACTCGGGGTACGCATTTCAAGAGCAGGTGAGTGGATTTAGAAATCGGAGCGACTGGAATATTTGAGCCCGGTCGCGTTTTTTTTTACTGGTAGTGGGTGCACTGCAGCGTTGGCAAGGAGTGGTCACATCATCGACAGATCAGCAACACGACTCTCCGAAGCTAACGTTAGCTAACGTGCTAACTTGAAGTTGCCGTGTTGTCGTCGTCTACCGTACACGCCTCGATATCTGACTTCCAGGGGACATTTACACAGGACATTGGGCGTGATATAGAACCGAGCGCGGGGGGTTAAAAACGGCCGTAAACGCCTCTTAAGTTGACTAGACGCTCACACGCTAACTTCAGCCGTTAGGGCTAATCGGTGTTTGCTATGCTAGCGTTAGCCTGGCTCTTGGCACCGCTCTCAGTCAGCTATGTGGGTTATTGTGATGCTAACGGAGCAAGACAGCCAAACCAGGTCATACGGGTGCTCAACGAACGTCTAAGCCAAATGGGATGATTTGATGCCCCTCGTTGTCATTTATTTGCGCTGTAGCGGGAGCGTCGCCACTGAAAACACAACATTCACATGCAAGTCTTTGTTCTTGACAGTCATTTTATACCGACGTGTGATTGCGAGTTTAGTTCTTTAATGTAGGCAACTTTCTGCTTTGGCGCCGTCCCAGATTGCCATTTTTATACGGCGAATCAATTCACAACACTTTATGGCACGTTGCAAATGTTAGATCCGTGAAAGTTGTTCCAGATGGTTCGCGGTGAGGTCTGGTGCTAACGTGAGAGGTTTAGGTTTGGTTCATAAACTAACTTGACAGCGTGACGAGCAAGGCCGGTTTACAACACTGAGACGGACTTTGTTTGATTAAACCATATTTATTGACTGATTCTTGACCTAGTTATTGGAAGCATCAATGGCGAGTAGGCGTCATTTTAGTCGGTGTTGTGACAATGGGCAATCAGCTGCCAAAAACTGTCTGAAAAGTAGAAATCTCCATTTTAGCCAGTTTAATCATCCATGGTGGATCTACCGAAACCGGTAAACAGATACTCCACTATTTGTTCTAATAGTTTTAAAATTCACTAAATCTAACAAATATTTCCCTTGCCAAGAAAGGAAACAATGACACACTTGAAGAGAATATTCTGTAATGCATTTTTTTTTGTTTTTACTGGAAGAGAATGGCCTCAACCCATTGAAACAAAACCAAAATTTTTGACTAAAATATGCAGCTCTTCCTGTAAATACAGCTTCTATAAAATACTGAAATAACTCACAAAACTAATGGCTTAGCATGTTCGCGGTTGAATATGCAACACGGATTAAAAGCATCCAATGACAAGCCGTGTGATTTAAGGTAACTGGAAACCACCCAAGGCATTCAATACACACTGAGTGTGTATTGGGTTTAAGTTAAAGGGTGGTGGTCTTTCCGTCGTAGTCTCTTTCCGGCTGGGATTTCTTAGTCAATTTACGAACCAGTTGGGTTGGTCCTGTGTGAACTTGTTTTTTTTTTTTTTTTTAAGGAGAATAGCTGGGTGGAGATAACTGTCAGCCTGAGTGTGAACACCTTAACCAGCCTTTCCCCTGTAAACAGTGTTTTAGTGCAAGCTCACAGGATAGTGTCTGCGCTCTGGGACTATCGTGGTTTATGTGTATACAGTACGTTTGTAGTTAGCAGTGGGTCAGGTCTTATGCTGACACCACTAATAACAGCATATGTAGCCGTGAACGCCCATTCATCTGGCCTATGATCAGTTCTTCTGTCCAAGTCATTGTCTGACTGTTGATGCTTACTTCAGACACTGACTACAGCTCGGTCTCTGCTCTTTAGAGGTGTGCAGGTTAATCCACAGCAGGTTTAATGTGTGTAAGCCTACGTATGTGTGCACGTTAAGGTCGTGCGTGTATGTGTTAGAAGGTAAGTGGATTAGTGGGCTAATGCTTCAATCCCATTACAAGCAACGCTCGGTCTAAACCAGCACCAGTTGCATCGCATGGATTTATCTACAAACTGCAGTGTCAAGATTCATGAACAGATGTGCACTTCGCCTGCGAAGGCGTTTCAAGGGGTGTTTTGGGTGTTAACAACAGGTGTAGGCACATATTGCATGAAGAGGAGTTTCATAAAGGTGAATAAAGGTTGTGTTGTTACATGTGAGCGTGATCACAGATGTCTTCTGACAGGGGAAAGTGAGTCACGCTGACTGATGGGTCTGGTATCAGATGGAACTGTGTGACTCGTCCTATGTCAGGGCTCAGTCAAACGTTTAAAGAGTCTCTGTGTTGTTGACCTTTAAGACACTGTGCTTGACCCTCTGACTGTTACTGATAATTTTGGAAGGGAATATATTGTTTGCTTTTGTTTCCTCATTTTGCAATCAGTAATCAATGTTCCAATCAAGTTTTAGGTATTAGCTCAAAGGTCATTTGTCTTGCCTTGTACCCTATTCAGATTTTTGTCTGCTAAAAATGAGTATCGATTGCCTTTATTTAACCTCTCTTGTAGGTTAAACAATTTTCCCACGAAGTAAAAAAAGAATAATCTACAGTGGAAGAAATGTGAAACCTGCATTTTTCTTTTTATAATCAAGGAAGGGGTTTTGTTTGGTCCATTCAACAATGTAACAATTTTATCTGAATAATGAATGGAGGCATCTGCACAAAGTTTATATTGTAGCTGTGTCTCGGCATGAAGCAGAACCCTCTTGAAAATGGGTGAAATTTTCAACTTTTCAGCTACATTATCATTATCTGAGGAATTAACATCTGCACCAGATATATATAAAAGAAGCCTATTGAGGTATGAGTATAACATAGGGTTGTAATAAAGGACAATAACTCTTTTAAAGTAGGTTACCTAGCAATAGCTAAACAATAAGGCCATGTTGCCATGGTGTCAGAGGTCATGTGCAGAAACGGACATGCCAGCAGAGAGGATATTCAACTGAAAATACCAGTGGAATTTAACAAAGGAATGAAATAGGAACTCGGAGGTAAGTTAATTACACAAGTGTTTATATCACATCTAGAACCCGCAGTTCCCCATGGCTCAACATGCTTGTGTACATTAATCTGCATGTGGGTTATCCAGCCCTGGCAAAAGCATACAGTCAACCAGGGCAAATGGGGAAAGTGGCTCCATTCAAGGCAGGGGATCTTATTGTGCAGCACATTGTTTTTTATTTTTAAAAAATATTAAATGTTTAGCATTAACCAAGATTTAGCAGCTTGTTTTTCTTGTCGATTTTAAGGTATGAAGGTTCTGTGGGAAGGCAAGTTGTAGTTAAAATGAAAATGGTCATTTTTCAGCTTGAGCACTTCCAAAAGGCCATGAAAGCAGAACCAAGAACAGTTGGTGGAGAACAATATTTGCAAACTGGGAAGTGGTTTGTGGCCACATGATCAACATATTGACTTGGGGGATTTTTCACCACTAAAGCGTAGGATTAATGGAGACGGCCACAGAGTTGCTGCTTTATTTAAGTGTGCGTCTTAAAGGCTCTCTGGGTTTGTATGTGTGTGCAGCTTGGTTGAGGAAAAGTGTTCCTGGCAAGCCAGTGTAGCTTTTCATGTCCTTCTACTCATCTCTGATGTAGAATCCACAACATCCTGTTTCTCAGGAAGTGGGTAGAAGGGGAAAAGGAGGGGAGTGGTTAAGGGACAACACTGATTGTTTTCATTGTTCAGAGAAACTCAGCACTGACTTCCAAGGCTGAAACTAACAGCTGTGTCAGGGGGAGACTGGAGGGCAGGAGGCCTATGAATGTGAATAGTTGGTGGGTTCAGCCCCCTCCTACAAAAACAGACAAACTCGGATGAACTTGCTCTCCAGTCTAAAGTACAGGCATTGCAACATGTTTGATTGGTTGCCCTTGTTGCTCTCCTGTTCTTTCCCACTTGCGCTAATGGTCTCAGTTGCACAAACTTCTCATTGTTCCATCGACCTCCTAGACTGACAGCTGCGGATGCCCTACACTGCCTGTGGTTAAACCACACACAGAAACACAGACAGAACTGCATTCCCAAGTATACTAGCCAAGAAATATCGCTCAGTTTATAATTTTTCTTGTATGAATGACACTTAGTCTCATTACCGAAAGTTGATAGTGTGTAGCTGGTCAGTTATTGTTTGTTCTTTCTGAGATAAGATGAGGAATGAGACTTTCAATTAAACTCCTGGAAAATTGCCACTTACAGATAGTGGTAAACAAATAGTTTGTGTTGGGGTCAAAATGAGTGAAGTGCTTTGACAGAAAACAGGCCTTTTTAAAATGATTGTCAGCATGTCTCCTCTGTAAAGGTTGTCACAGTGAGTGGGTGGCTTGTTGAACTGAATTAGCAGCAGACAATGTGAGGAATTCAGCATAGCTTTTATCTGTTATTCAGCACTCCTTTCCTTATCTTTTTCCCGCCTTCCCTTGCTCCCTCTCAGCCTTCCAGTCCCTGCTATGCATGTTGTTTGTTTGCTGCCTCTCCAACCGCCCGTCTGTCTCTATTTTCTGTCTGTGGTGGATAATATCAGCTGTGTCCTGGCTGTGACCATATATAGGCATGTGCTTTACAGGACCGCACTTTATGATTTTCTCAGGTGGAGGGTTAAGACTCTGGGGCGCCACAGTCAGAAACCAAAGAGTAACATGTATGAGTGTGTATATGTGACATCACGCTCCCTGTTAGTCATGGTTATTCCCCATGTAAATCCTGGTTTTGGTTCTTAGAAATTCTTTTGTGTTATGACATATACTGCAGCCACTCCTCATTTTCTCATCAGTCCTTCCCATTCTCCTCCCCTTTTTCCCACACCGGGCACACCCCAAGCTGGGAGTTAAAAAGAAAAAAATAAGCAAATATATCTGTGTGAGTCACATGTTTGACAGAGCTACAGGAACAGACTGTGACGCTGTTGACTCTTTACTGGTTAAGAGGTGTTATAACAGCGCATCGATAGTGATGTCATTGTGTGTCTTGTAATTTTTTTTTTCACAATCAGATGCAGGTGAAACTGTGAGTCATTCGTCACCCCCCTCCCCCTGCTCTCAAACTCATTCCACCTATACTTTTTTCTTGGCAATTCTCAGATGAAGTCTGTTATTTACACCAAGACATATCTTGTACAGTACATCTCGCATGCAGGTGGTTGTTTGTTCACCACATCATTCATTGCACATTCCAGTGATTTGGGGAAAGTGTCTGTGCATGTTGGCTGGACCAGAGACACATTGAGAAACTTGAAATTTGGTCACCCCTCCTCTACCCTGTCGAACCGGTCATGCAGGTGTTTGTGTGCGTGGGGCCGTGCCAGGGTTTATTCACCTTTCAAGCTGGAACTGAAAGGGAGCTGGGCAGCTATTGCAGAGGCTGTATCTACAGATAAGAGGAACTCAGTCTCCACTTGATATAACAATGTCTTTCTCTACACTACAGCCAAGATAAGGGTGGCAGGGGGGATGGGGGTGTAGGAAAGGCTGTTCAGAATACCTACTGGCAGATTGGAGAAGAAAAAGTGCAAGGGAAAAAAACAGTTAATCGTTGGAGACGGAACAGAGTAGTTAATAATTGAACATATGGTTTGTGGAACATGTTTGTGTATCTATCTTTTTTTTTTTTTGCTGACAGTAGATCTTCTCTGGCCAAGGAGTATATGCATGGGTGACTTTGCACTGCCAGCTGCTGTACGCAGGCCAGATGTTGAGTAAATACAGGGTGTGTCTGAAGGCAGACACTACTGTATGTCTGTCTCTGTGTCTCGCTGTTTTTTTTGTCTTTGCAGAGCAAACACAATCTCGTTGACACACTTGTATGGTATTCACACTATGCCGCTGTTTTTCAAACAGACATGCCCTCACTAAAACACTTCTCCCTTCTTTTTCACCCCCTCCCCTCTCTCTCTGCAGTCCATTCCACGCTGTTGATGCACCTGTTTCTGGGTTTGGTGGTTTGGTAACTTTCTACCCATGAGCAACTAGAGCTCAGCAATCGGTGTGACCTCTCACCTCTTCTACTTAACCACGCCCACTGGTGAAGGTGTGTATTTCATATTGTCTCATTCTGAAGTCAGTCCTTCAATTTTCGTGTTATTTTGCTTTGCGCCTGCGCCATAAAGAAAATGTGCAGTTCTCTATCAAGAGAATGCCTCTTTTAATATTGAACCATACTTATTATCTTCTGTTTGACAGTAGCTAATTAAGTTTAAATAATAAAATAACCTTTGCACAGATAATTATATCTATATTCCTTTTAAGGCCTTTGGCAGATCATTGTTTAGTAGAACATATTTTGTTGAATCACACTTGTAGTATTTAGATTTTATTTGAATTCTCCAAATCTGCTGTTTTAAGCACTTTCTTGAACATTCACAACGAAAATCTAAATACATTCCTTGTTGGTGACAGGAATGTGGTGAATGGTAGCGGCAGTTATTAATGACAAAAATAGTGGTAAGATTGGGTTCTTTTCAAGTCTTCCTACCCATAGGTCAATTGCGTTTATAGTTTACAGAAATACATTTACTGTTATTGTGATGTATTTGGAATGACGACATGTCTGAGTGACAGGGAAGACAGCAGGGTTCATATGGGTGCTTGGCTTGGATTTTAATGTGTGTTAAAGTTCGGAAAAATGCTTGAGTTTTGGGTACATGCTTGAAAATGTGACCATATTTCTGGGGTGTCTTACTGAATGGAGAGAAAATAAAGTAGTCGGATTAGAAATGACTCCTTCACAGCTCACCACTGATGGGTTTCGTGAAAGCTGGATTGATTGCCATGTGTCGCACCAACAAGAGGACAATGCAGCAGCATGAGACCAACATGTTGGGAGGTTGTCCTTTAAATGAATGTTTGCTGAAAAATGAAAATTACAAACGGTGGACAAAACTTGGACCAAATCCACATGTAGCCTGCCACAAAAAGGAGATTCAACATTGCTGTGGGAGAGTCGCACTCCAGTTGTATGAAAAGTAAATCACAGAGATTGCTAGCCCTACATGTGATTTGTTGGTTAACCACTAGCTCCATGCTAGACCTAAGTGTAGAAGCACTGTGTTGTGTCTGAATGACAGTGTCAGGGATAATTATTAAGTGTTAAGTTGAATTCTGGAGAAGGTTGCAGGTGGTTGCAATGGTTTGGTCATGTGAGTAGAGCGGAAGAGGCTAGTCTCCTGAGAATGATGGATGGTGTCCAGGCACCTGGAAGAAGACCAGTGGGTAGGCCTAGAAGAAGATGGAGACAGGATATGGACATGCAGTCCATGGGGTTAAATGTGGCGATGACAGCAGACAGGGCTGAGTGGAGGAGGGCTATCGGACATCGTGGAAACATAAGGAAGATAAACGAAGAGAGAGATTAAGTGTTGAGAACAAAATCAGTCTTTGTCAACAGTAAAGTGTAGGAACTGGGGATTGAAGCACAGCTGATGTTGGACCATAGAATAATAGACAGAAGAGTAGACACTACTGGAGTACAAGAACAATGTATATTAAATATCTCTTTCAGTGGTACTGGAAAACCTGAAAAAAATACATTGGAAGTACTCAGTGCTTGAATTTGACTGAAAAGTGTACAAACAATGAGACAGGATGATGGGAAACACAAACTCCTAAGTAATGCTTAAAGACGTACATTAGAACAGAAGTGGAAAAACTCCAATGCACGAGTCAGTTCACATAACTGGCAGTGTAACGGGAACATGTTGACAAAGCCCAGTATGTTTAAGGTAAAGTGTTTTTGTATTTTTTTTGTCTGAGCACTAGCAATATATCTGTATAGTAGTGGCTGTTGTTTGAATGGATGTGGATATTTACTA
Source organism: Gymnapogon annona (assembly GCA_029814585.1). NCBI lineage: Eukaryota > Metazoa > Chordata > Actinopteri > Kurtiformes > Apogonidae > Gymnapogon > Gymnapogon annona. The sequence goes on from JAPTHA010000002.1 coordinate 12,561,862, forward strand.
TTGCCGCTCCTAAAAAAGTTACCAAAAAGGCTTTATCCTTAAAAACACTCTAGCCTCAGTAATTAAAGAAAAAACGTATTGCAGACTTCCTGCTCCATCTCAGCTCCTGAAATCCTGTATCTGCCATATCTGCAGTGCCCTGTGTGGGGAAAGGTGTGTCTCTGTTTTTGTCAGGCACCCTCTCCCTGTGCTGTGCTGCAGTTTATATGAGGCCGCCTGAATGTGTGTAATGCCCCCTCTCTCCCCCTGGGGCCATGTAGTGTGTATGGAGCAGTGTGAGAGTGCGGCGGCTCTGCTGGAGTCGGTCAGGGAGCAGGAGGTGCAGTTTGAACAGCTGACACGGGCGCTGGAGGAGGAGAGGAGGAGAGTGGGCCTCCCTGCCACCAGCCCCTCGGCCCTGGGCCACCCCCTCCCCCACAAGCAGGTAAAAACAACTGAGTAGACCGCAGCATCCCTCGTCCAGAGCCTCCAGAAATAGCTGCGCCACCATTCCTGTCCAATGCTCCTGTCGAGTTCATCCCTCTGACATCCATCCATTGTTCAACCCGTCGCTGCCTCTTGTCCCGCCTTCTGTCCACCAGTGCTTGGCGAGTTAGTGTATTTGTGAGAGAAATATGTGTGCGTTGTTGTTAAAGATTTGTTTGCATTTGCACCATATCTCATATTTCCATCACTGTGAACCGCCTCCATGTTAAAACACATCAGTTCATGCCTGCATAGTTGAGCTGCTGTTAACATACCAGAGATGGTCATCATGCACGCTTCGAGCATGCCTTTCCTGTCACACACACCGGATGCACTTTGACACACACACACCCGCAGCCCAGTCATGGAATCTGTTATTTTCCTCTGTGTTTCAGCATGTCTTGGCTCATGGTATGCGGTCATTTGTTGTGCATGCATCGCAAAACTTTGCGCACAACCCTTTTTTGTTTTTTCTGTTTTAAGAAGTCACCTTATATTTGTGTTTCTGTTGTACAGAATGTACCGTTTTGCATGGAAGTCTCAAGATTTTATTATGCCTCTTCACCATATGTTAGTATTTATGGTTATGCATACCAACCAACGATGTCCAATCTACATTTTTCAGAGATGATTATTTGTGTTCTTCCTTGTGATGTTCTTTGTGGGAGGTGCATGCACCTAGACCCTCCTTAGTGGATTTGTGACGAGTTGGCATCCCTGCATTTTTGCCTGGACAATTTCCACAACAGCAGAGCCAATCTGTCAAATTCAAATGAAGGCACTGTGGAGAATTTTTGAAAATTGGAGTAGACTTCTGGGTTTCCCTTAAGTTTGTGGAGGTGCAAATGTAGATTTTTCTTGTAGTTTTACTAAATAGTTGCTATTCCATTTACATCTGTTAATGTGCTTAGAGGCATTGAATGATCCAATAAATTATATTGTATCTATATTGACAGCTACGAAGTGTCTATGGCTTGTTCTGAGTTAATCTGACTTCTTTATGCTGTCTTTATTAATTTAGTCTGAAAAGTAGCTCTGCCACCATACAAGAACATGTTGGAAGCAACCTCTAAATATTTGGCTTCTTTTCAGGACTTGGTGACATTGATTAGATGCTGTTTTGTCTTTTTAAAGAGGTTTGTTTGATTACAACATAGCAGCCAAGGAAAGGTTTATCAATGCTTTTGACCTTGTGCCATCTTTTTTTAAAATAAGAGTAAATGTCTTTCGTTTTTAGTTGGCCAGCCTTATATGGAGACCACTCCTTCAGCTGTATGAATGGTGTTTAATGGACTCTGATCAGTCTGGAGGAAGTCTGCCTTTACTAGGAATTACACTCTGCACTTCCTGATATTTTTTTATCACCTGCCCTGCCTCCCAGTGGGCACAAAATAAAGTGCAGTGGGAGTGGGGGTTTGTTTTTAGTTGTTACACAGCACCCCCATAGAAATACTGGACATAATATTCATTCATTTGGCTGCACTTTTGCTGGAAGAGTTCTAAAAAGCAACCTGGTCATTTTGTGTTCATGTGTGATTTATGCTAATGTCGGAGGCAGTTGCATTTCATTAAGTGCTAAATGCTAAGTGTGAAATTTCCGACTAACACGGTGTGACAGTTGATACAGATAAGATTGGGAAGAAGTCGGGTGTAAAAATGAATGGCTCCTTTCTCCAGTCTCCTCCCTCATGTCTGGCGGTGATTCACTGACCATAAATATCCAGAGAAGGTTTTGTCAGCATCGGACCTGCTTCAGCTGCAGTCATTTTATCTGTGGGAGTGTAGAAAAGTAGACACTAGTGCTGGAACTAAAAATCGCATGTTTAGTCTTCTACTTTTACGTATGTATCTAAAACGGCTGTAAAAAAAAAGCTCTATAATGTTTGAAGTGTTGTGTTTTTATACTCTTCTTTCTGTCCCATCCCAGAACGGGCGCTTAGGTGATGCAGACATAGAACGACTGAAATTGACTGACTCATATATAAACGGCACACAGGTATTTTTGGTAACTGTAGATTTATCATTTAGTCTGACAGTCCTTCCTCTTTCTGCTTGTGCCCTGAAGATCTGTGATTAACTTTCTACATGTGGCCTATGTGATAACAGTACAGGATGGTGGACCCTGCACACGGCATTCTTGATGACAGCTACACACCAGAGGATGACTCCCATGAAGCACACTCAGTTTTTTCTGATGAGGGAACCACACGACGGCAAGATAATGGGGTAGGATCACTTGGCACACGTGCCGCATACAATTGTCCTCAAAGGTTTTAGGGTGTATTCTTTAAGAACGTTGTATGGACTACTTAATGCATCACGTCACTTTTGCTCTCCCAGATGAAGAAACCAATGTCACGCACAGTCATGCCGTCTGACTCATTGTCCATTGATGGGGGCTTGTCTATGCCCGGCATGGGTGGCTACAGCGCCACACTGGATCGCCCTTACAGGCAGACTGGAGTACCAGACTACCCCACTGCCACAGTGCCCAGAAGCTACCACTATGGCCCTGTAGGTGGTTATGACGATTACCGGGGAGGCCCACCATCAGAGACTTACACAAGTCTGAGTAGGGGCTCTCATATGGACGATCGCTACAGGTACTGGACTCATGCCAGTCTTCTGCAGCAGTCCCATGTTCTCTTTATTTTTAGTTACGTATGTATGTGGGACGTTCTTACATTGCCAAAGTTTATATTAAACTAAAACTTGAAACTCAATTTCCTGCACAGAACGGTTGAACTGTGTGGCTGGTTGTTACCTATTTGAGGCTTGGTTTGGATGGAATCATTTTTTAATGGGAAGTACTAAGGGTGCAAGTTATTTTTTAATATGTTTCATTTCATATTTCTAGGCCAGTTGATGGCTACAGAACCCTAGATTCTGGGTACCGTGCACCGAGCCGTCAGCAGCATGACCCCTATGCAGCACAGCCCCAGGTGGGCCGGGGAATGAGGGCCATGGGCTCAGCAATGGAGATGCGTTATGGTCATGGACACTATAGCCAGGAAGATGACCAGCGTAGTGTGGGATATGATGACTATGGCATGGGGCCTCCACCAATGCACCCTGGTGGATACGGTACCATGCCACGTCTTGGACCTGGCCCTGGAGGCATGGACAGACGGAGACTCAGGTAACTTTCAAACTTATTGTGATACTTGTCAACTCTTTTTTTTTTGTGCCTGTACCATAGTGCAAGTGTTGTTACTATAACTTTTTTTCTGTTGCAATGCGCAGGAGTTGTGAAGACACTTTGGATAGCGATGTTGGCGTTGAACCATACGCATGGCCCGTTTCCATGACGATGGATAGAGGGAGCATGGCTTCTCTGGACAGCACACTTAGAAAGGCCCCTCCAACTTCATGGAGACAGCCAGAGCTGCCAGAAGTTATCGCTATGTTGAGCTACCGTTTGGATCCCGTTAAAACCAACGCTGCTGCCTTCCTCCAGCATCTCACATTCAAAAATGACAAGGTGAGGAAGCACTTATCGATCTCTATCTGTGAATGACAGAGATCCAATTCATGAAGAAGCAAAGTTCAGTCAAGTCATTTTTTTTCCTGTGTAGGTCAAGTCAGATGTGCGTCGTCTGAAGGGAATCCCGGCTCTGGTGTCACTGCTAGATCATCCTAACAAAGAGGTTCACCACTCAGCCTGTGGTGCACTGAAGAACATTTCCTTTGGCCGAGACCCAGACAATAAGATCGCTATCAAGAACTGTGATGGGGTGCCTGCTCTAGTCAGGTTACTACGGAAAACCCATGACCAAGACCTGACTGACACCATCACGGGTATCACTGCAGTTTTATTTGGATTTAAATACCATCTTTGGGTCTGACAAATATATCCATTTCATATTGGCGGTTCAAATATTAATTAAAAGTCAAAATAAAATGTTTATCCACTGAAATGAATGATCTTGAACTCCATTCTTGCAGGCACTTTGTGGAATCTCTCATCACATGACTCTGTAAAGATGGAAATTGTGGATCACGCTCTGCACGCATTAGCAGATGAAGTCATAGTGCCACACTCAGGGTGGGAGCGAGGTAGTAGTGGTGGTGAAGAGAGCTGCAAACCACGCCACTTGGAATGGGAGACGGCCTTGACCAACACAGCAGGCTGCCTTAGGTATGTTGATTATTGATAGATGAAACCAGGCAAACCTTTAGAGAAACATTTGTGTAGAATGTTGTTCAATTCATCCTGTTTTCAATAGAAATGTGAGTTCAGAACGCAGTGAGGCCAGACGAAAGCTGAGAGAGTGCACTGGATTGGTGGATTCACTCATGTACATTGTCCAATCACAGATCAACCGCAAAGACGTGGATAATAAGGCAAGTGTTAAGTTAAATTTATCAAGACAACATTTCTTCGTTAATCCGGACCCTACCACTGACCAGCATACTTTGTTGTTTTTGTGCAGTTGGTGGAGAACTGTGTCTGCCTCCTGAGGAACCTCTCCTATCAGGTTCACCGTGAGATCCCTGGCTGCGAACGTTATGTAGACACCACACCCCTCAACCACGCACCTGCCACTGCTCACAAAGGCGGCTGCTTTGGCTCTCGCAAAGGCAAAGGTCAGTGTCAGTTATTCCATTTATGCTGGAGTCGATTGAGTGTCGGATTTGGTTTGAAAGGAGGTCAGATGCTGAGGGTTTCAGCTTGTTGGTGGCGGAAGCTCCTGTTGGCTGTTTTTCACACTTTGCCACCGTTTCCCTTTTCCACCTTTCTTACTTTCCCTCCTTCTCGTCCCTTCATCCTGTCTTCCTTCCCACCCTGCTTCTTACCCCCCCCCCTCTCCGTTTAGATGAATGGTTTTCTAAAGGTAAGGAGTCTCATCTTGATTAACTTTTTTTTAAACTACTGAAAACTCTCTCACCACCCATTTTACTAACATAGAATAACACTTATTGAAATACAAGTATCTAATAGTGTTGAATGCACATTCAACCCTTGAGCACATTCACATGGTTACACATCGCATTGCATGCTTGCACTGGTTGCATGTTTGCAGTTCACTGTACATACCTTGCAGTGTCCCATTGAGGATGGAGCATATTGAAATGCCAAACACCACTTGTCGTTTCTTTATCTTAATCTGTCCTCTACTCCATCTCTTATGTTCTACAGGAAAGAAAGATGGAGAGGATGGGAGTGCAGATAAAGTTGATATTCCAAAGAGGACAACGCCTGCTAAAGGTCTGTGTGCTTTCTGTTTTCTATTAACTGGGGGAAAGTTGGCCATTATTCATCTTTTTTTAGTTGTTAAAAAAAAGTTAGTTTACTGACATTAAATCCAGTTTGAAATTTGGTTCCTTCACTGTCACACTTTTTTTTTAAAAATTATTGTATTTAGATTTTTCAGTAGATAGTATTACAGTTACACATATATGTGTGTATATATATGTACTATACGTGTGTGTGTGTGTACATATATATGTATGTGTATATATATATGTGTGTTTTTTTTTTTTTTTATTTTCATTAGACGACAACACTACCCTAACCCATTGTTCAGCACCAGGCCACGCTCTCCACCCACATTAACAAAGCCAGAGGTGTCAGCCAAGACAAAACCAAACGGCACAAGTCAAGACGAGACAAAACCAAACGTTGACAATACGAACTACACATTACGCAGAGAGACACATGTTAACCTCACACCCACATGTTGATAAACTCCAGTATATGAAGCTGAGTCCATGTGGTGTATATATGCATATAGAGTGAATCCATGTGTAAATCAGGCACACGAAGCCTGATTTTCTAGCTATATACAGGACATTTCCATCCCACAATGGCAGGGTCAGACGGCAGATGAGCCAAAAAAAAAGACATGTCTTTTACATCCTCTGGCCATCTGTAAAATTAGGCAGTCTAGTTGAATTCACCACACTTTACCATTACAACGATCGGCTTTGTGTCCTTCACTGTTACATTTGTCAAGTTTGTAAACTGAGCTCTGTCTATCTCAGGTTATGAGCTACTGTTCCAACCAGAGGTGGTGCGTGTTTACACCTCGTTGCTCAGAGAGAGCAAGAACCCATCTGTATTGGAGGCCGCTGCTGGTGCCATCCAGAACCTGTGTGCAGGCCGGTGGATTGTTAGTAATGGTTTTGTTGTTTACTCTTTAACGACATTCAAATAGTAGATAAAATGTAGTAGATAAAAAGGCTGTAACATGGATATTTACAACCCTCTCTGTAAATTTTCTAGTATGGTCGGTATATTCGGGCCACTGTGCGTCTAGAGACAGGACTCCCAATGATGACTGAGTTACTGGCCCACAGCAACGACAGAGTGGTTCGGGCAATGTCGGGAGCTCTGAGGAACCTCGCCATTGATAACCGCAACTCTGAACTGCTAGGTGACTGTCTAAAGATGTATTTTTGCTACCCTGCTCCTTGAAGTTTTAATATTTGTAATGTAAAAAAAATGTAATGTAAAAAATATTTCTTGTAGGCTTGCATGCAGTGCCTCACCTTGTGGTCAATCTGCCTGGAGGTCAGAGTCAATCTGGGCGCACCCTGTCAGAGGAGACAGTGGTGTCTGTACTGAGCACGCTGGCGGAAGTGCTCGGCAACAATCTGGAGGCAGCAAAGACCCTCCGGGCCTCAAAGGGCATTGAGAGGCTTGTGCTTATCAACAAGGACGGGTTAGTATTTGTGCGCGTGTGCAAACAGCTGCCCTCATCACTCGGCTCGTCACAGCATTTAATGCACTGCATCTGCTCACACATTAAAGATGAACCACACACACTTTTTCTAACACGTCCTTGTGTTTTGCAGTAAACGTTCAGACCGTGAGGTGCGTGGGGCGGGGCAGGTTTTGCAGCTTGTCTGGGCCCATAAGGAGCTGCGTCGGCCTCTGGAGAAAGACGGCTGGAAGAAGACGGACTTCATGGTCAACCTTAACCCCACCATGGGCATCACCAATGGGCCCAGCAGCCAATCTAACGGCACCTATGAGGACAGCACCACACCACTGCTCGACAGAGGTCAGACGGCAGACATTGAGAAACATGTTATGAGAAATGTCGAGGTCTTGCATTAAATAATAGTAAGCTTGTGGTTTTGGAGATCGTGTTTGAATATACCTTTATTCGTCCCGCGAGGGGAAATGTCACACACAGCAGCATAAAAGAACAGAGCAGAACTCATGCACAACAAATTGAATTCTTGCACAACATGGACCACATAGACAGTATACATGATTGAAGTCCCAGAGATATAACAATAATGAGGGTCTGTGAATTCGTCATCCGGAGCAGAGATGAAGTGAATGGGTGGGGGGGAATAGACTTATAATTTCTAATATATATTTTGAAGAGTATTCAAATACGGCAATGACTAATTTACCTGCATTCGAAGTTGGAATTTTGCATTTTGAGTGATTCTGAGTGTTTTTTCTTCTGTGTAGGAGAGAAAAGGGACATGATTCCTTTAAATGACCTTGGCCCTGGTTAGTACACGTACTTCCATCACAAAATGGCTCAGGATTTTTCAGTAGCATCCTTTTTCAGGTGATGATTGGTGTAATTTCCCCCACTGTTGTGATGCTTTCAGAAGCCTATTCTACACTGGACCAGAGAGGAGAGAGGAGACACACTCTGGAAGAGACCACAGACACTTTACCGGTACCTGATGCTAAACTCGCAGACATGTACACACTGGTTTGCCCACTAAACAACACTAACCCCTAATCTCTGCACAATTCCTTTTAAACAGTTACTGACCATATTGTGTCTTCTCACACTCACGGCCTCTTCCTCTTTTCTCTTCTCTGGTTGTGTCTCAGCGAGGGGTATATGGGGGCAGGAAGGGCTCCCTGCCCCTTTTGGACTCCTACGATGGTTAGCCCTCCCCCTCCCCTCTACCCCCTCTGCATGTAACAGCATGGTATGTCAAACTGACCTCACGTCCTGCATGGACTCTTACAGCTCTTTTCCTGTGTCTTTGATTACTAAACCCTCAGTGAATCCTCTTGATGTCTGGTGGTGTACTTAAAACACTGGTTCAGGTCTACTGGGCCGATCTTTAAGTAAACGATGCCCTGATGTGACGTGTACGTGCTGGTGTAGTATGCTGCGAGGTGCTCCTTGTGCATCAGTGTAAAGATGAAGCTCAAACTGGGACTAAAGAGTTCAGAATTCAAAGTAATGGTTTATGCCGCAGTGATGTCACAACACCAGCCCTGATGCTGCTTTACGAACTTGCAGACTGGAGTTGTAAGGGTACGCTCTTGTGGTCGAGTAGGGCATTACATCAACATTCGTCAGAACCTAAACTCATTGAATGTTTTTGTGTTTAGATCTATGAGGGGTTTTTTTTCCTAACATTGACATTCACTGTTTTCATATTTTATTAGTTATTGACATTCTGAATGACACTTAAATTGAGATTCTGATATGATCAATTTATGGAGGCTAAATCGGCGAATGATCGCTTATTGGGTTTTACTTAATCCTGACTATTATCCTTTGATACGATCTGTTGACATCTATGGGTATGGCAGGGATCACTAACTCTTAACTAGGTACAATAACTCATTGTACCCAGTGTTCACTGTAATTAATTTACAATAAATAAGTGTAATGTGTTATAACAATGTATTTATTGTATTTATAGATGTTGGAAATTACAAAGTGATAACCGATGCAGTGTTTTGACACAAAATAAAGGAAAAAAACATCAGATTATTGTCTTAGAAAAATTTAACTTGGAACGTGAGTCAAAGATGTTGCTTTAAAGTGATGAAAATAGTTTTATTGCTAATTAATGTAATTTCTCAGGAAAAAACTGCCTTACTACCTGCTTTCACATTGTGCTGTGAAACACAGCACAATAACAAGTAGTAGTAAGGTTTTTTTTTTTTTTGCAGGGGGGTGTTGGCATATGATGAGTCAGGGAGTATGTATTTGGAATGTGGGGCAGTGAATCACATTGGAGTTCAATGACACAGGTTCAGGTTGACTGGTTTCGTATGTATGATCTTGTCTCTTCATCAGCCACTGAACACTGAACATATTGAAGAGAATCTGTAAATAGTAACTGTGCGCAGGGTCTGATGTTGATGCTTCCTCTTTTCCAGAAGTGAGGTCTAAGCTTTATGTGCTGTAATATGTCACTCGTGGTTTTGTCTCCAGCACTGTCATGTGCTAAACGCTTCCACACTCTCAGTAGCGGTAGAGTAGTAAGCATTAATTTTCCATATGTCCGTCTGGTACTTTAAGGGGCAGTTGTGACAGCACTGGTGCGCAGTTTGCCATACTTATATACCACATAGTGAGTCTTTGTGCTGCTTTTGTGTAATTGACCCACTTTACTGTTCTGTACATGTGTTCTGTACGCTTGAATTGACACAATGTTCTCTACTCCTGCAGAAAAATTGATCGTGTGCATCACCCAAACCGGGCCGTCCCTGCCCTACCACTGCTACTGAGGAGAGAACATCCAGATGCACGGGTTCTCTGACACCCCCCAGCCCCCTTCATCTCCCTCTTCCCCCTCTCCATCACCACACAGATGGGATCAGAAGATGAGAATGGATATCCAAAGAAAATGGTTGTGTTTGCAGGCGAAGAGCAGCACACACGTTCAGATATACAACACCGACTTTTTTGCAAGTTCATTGTAGCAACAGAAATATATTCAGTTTTTAAATTATAGTTCTTCTGTAAAGGCAATCACCTTTGTTGACAATCATTTAATTCTGGTGTTGTCATCTTGTTTTGTTTTTTCTTATTGTCAAATTTTTTTCTTTTTTGGTCAATTTTTTGTCATGGTAAAGTTGTTGCTGCCAACACCCACATCCTGATGATGACTTTGTATGTAGACTTACTTCTATGTAGGGTATATACTGTATATATAAAGAAAATGGGATGACTGCATTAGGTTTGGCTCTTTAATTTAAAATGGTCCCTCTACGGGGAACATTGAGGGTTTTGGACTGGCCAACATTACGGCAGGACACGGCTGACCTGAAGATTCAAGAATGTTGTTTATATAGGAGTTATTTTCCTGTCTAGAGTTATTTTCTCTTGTTGGGATGGGCACAAGTGTAGACAAGAAATTGGCAGGTGTGTGTGTATATTTGACATACAGTAAACCTGTGGCTGTGCTTGTGTGTGTTTGTGTGGAAAATGAATATGGACCTTTTGAGAGTGACTGTTTTTATGCGCGTGCACAGAGCAGACCCATAAGACCGTGAATTTATTTTATTTGTTCATACTGTTTTTATCGTGTGCTCTTACTCCTGTAACTTAGTTTTGTCAGCTTTTATCAACAGACTGCCTCTTCTTTTTTTAATGTTCAGAACCTTAATTTTCACCCCTCCAGTGGGGGGGAAAAAAAAATTTTTTGACCTGCTGTGTTTTTAATTTTCCTGTCTTAATTTTAACCAGAGCAGCAAAACTTTCACAACACTACACAAACACTATCAAAACCACTTCTACCCTTCAGACATCCAGCTACACTAACCATTCCTGCTACATTACACTATACTTGACAGTGTTTCCTTTTCATTCAAAACACTTCAAGAGACTGAAATGAGAGTCAGACGTCACTTCTTGCTGCTGTCTGGCCATTAATGTGCACAACAGGATTTTTACAACACTTAAAATGTGGGAGCCGTCTTCCCTCGGGAGACTGGAGCAATGAAGCATACTGACACTGAATTTGGGAGGCTAACAAAAAGCACATCTGTGTCTGTCTTAACTTTTTCCACTAATTGTTTATGTATTTTTTTTTGGGGGGGGGAGCAGTTGGGATGGTTGGCAAGTGCATTATGCAAATTGCGCTACCTTTTAGCCCTGGTTTTACAGTAGAGTTTGTTTTAAAGGCAAGAGAGACCAATCCTTTTTTTTTCCATTTTTTTTGTTGATAACTTTCCACACACAGTGTATTTGTAATGTTGCCTATCCATGTAAAACTGATGTACCATTCATACCTGCCTTGGCTCTGAGAAGTTGCTTTTTTCAGTAAAGTATGTAACTGGTTATACTGTTGTTTTTATAAATAAAGATCTTTTCTTAGACCAGAACGGCCCTGTGGGGTTGATGTGGTGAATGAGGAAGTGCTGCTGGGTCATGCAGATAAACACCTCTAATTCAGTCGTTCTGATCATCTGGGAAGTCTCATCCTCTTGCTGTTAAGGGAAATAGCAAGTACACAGATCATGCACCTTTAGTGTGAATGCATCTATTACCCTGAAATTGAAAGTTGCACTTTTAAGTTTTAAGTTGCACTTTATATACATCAATTCCTATGAAAGGAGGTACAGTGACTAAATATCTCAGACTGATTAGATGAAGTTACAAAATGACATGCATGTTACTGGGATTGAAGGCTGTTAAGTGGCCACATGCTCGTCTTTCATGTCCAGAGGCCTGCTGACGGACTAGTAGTTAGGCACATGTGTGGTACACTCTGGGGTTTCATCCTTGTGGCGTTGGACAGGGTCATCAAAGGCTTGCAGCGTTTGGAGTATGTTACACATGTGAAATGAACCCCACAGCGAATGAAAAGCAGCTGTTGCATCACGAGGGTTTTATACGTGTGTAAAAGTTACTTTACGGCCAGGGTAATGTGATGTGTCACGAAGTGAGTTTTTAAATGTGACTGGGTGGTTTGAGACTTAAGGGTTGTTTTATTCGCAGTAAGGTTTATCACAGGTGACGGAATAAGTTAGATCTTGAGGTATTAATATATGAAAATAAAGTGTTGTGTACCTGACCTTGTAAGCACAATGACCAAATAGTGCAGCCAAATGATCCCTGCCAGTCATTTATTATACATATACTGTATGGGTGTGTATATGTGTATGTGTGTATATATATATATATATATATATATATACACACACATACATACATATACACACATATATATAAAATAAATTATATATTTTCTACAATTTTATGGCGGAAATCATTTTAGTGCACTGTTGTTACGGGGTCATGTACACGTTTATGAAGAGTATTTTCAAATAATGTAGCCGGTCAGTCCAAAACCTTCCAGTCACATTTAGAAACACTTATACTTTAGGCCGTGTGACTTCTTCTGAGTCATCAGATGAATGACACACACACCGCACACACATCCCATTACCCTGGCCGTAAAGTTGAAAATAGAATAAAAAAAAAAAAAAACTTAAGTGCAGATATAAACTGTTTTGTTAGCATGGGCGGCCGTGGCTCGGTGGGCAGAGCAGGTCGTCTGGCAGTTTGATTCCCGCCAACCATTCTCTCCTGATCATGTGCCGTTGTGTCCTTGGGCAAAAAATGATGAACTGGTGACTTGTACAGGGTCCCCCCTCCCCCCCCCTCGCTCCCTTGAGTAGCTGGGATAGGCTCCAGTGACCCTGCAAAGGATGAAGCGGGTTTGGAAGGTGAATGAATAGCTGGCATACACAGAGGTAAAAAAATAAATGTTTTTAGCCTGGCCTTAAACACTATTTACTTTTTGGAAAATTTTAAACCCCTCATGCACTTGGGCAGAAATCTTAACATAAATTATAAATTGACTGTTACCTGGCAATGTCTGAAACACCCCTATTACAAATCAGTGCATTTCAGTTACAATACACTGGTTTATTCTCAGTACCAGGCAAAGATCATGTATGTTCAATATAATCATAGGATGACACATGCACTGGAGTCTCCAGATGTCCGGTCTTATTGCTCAAACCCCATGATATATGAGCGAGAAGTGTGTGTGTGTGTGATGTTTGTAACCTGTACAGCTGGTCCTCTCACACCCTTCACTAAACTTGAAACCCTCAAACGCAGCAGATTCTCCCTCCCTCCTCCCCGTGTCCTATCAGTCTGTGTCATATCTATTTAGGGATCCCCCGCTGTTCATTTCCTCTATATCTCTTTAGCTCAAATAGAAGCAGCGACATTCAACTCCAGCTCAAGAACCGAGTTCTGCCAGGTCAAAGGCACTCAAAGGCATATATTTGAGTGTGTCTGTCAGTGTATGATGTGAGGAGCGTGTATACGAGACACCAACAGGTCTGTTACAATGCTCTGTACGCTAAGGAAGTCTACACACCACAGAGCGTGGGACTTACTTTTGGTTCTTATGATCTTCGTGAAGCAGAGCTGAATAAAAGCCAAGGATCCACTCCGTCTCCCGTTGCATCTCATGGATTCCTCCTCAGAACCCAGTCCGTCCTCCTCGCGCTCGGATGAGGAGTCCGGTGATCATACTCCAGCTCCGGACTCGTCCCGCCGCACCACACACACAGGGAAGTCAAGCGGGCTCAGTGGCCTCAGCTATGGACTTACCGTGGCCTGGGACCACCTGAGACCCTTCATCCCCTTCTTCCTCATCAGCTTCATGGTGGTAGCCCTCGTCTACCTGATGCAGGCCATCATCTTTGGCGGGCCCTTCAAAGACCCGCTCTTCTTTGTTAAATTCAACGAGCGCTGGCCCAGGCCCAGTCCACAAGAACAGGACTCACCAGACCCGGACACTGTTTTCATTCCCGTCCCACCTTTATCCTTGGAGGAAGACGTTTTGGACCTACACAGAGACAACGGCACAATGTGAAGGAGTGGATAACAATGGATTTTCCTGTTTCTTCAAGAGACAAATGGGTTTTTTCTGGTGGATGTGAGCAACAAGGGATTGAACTTGCAGACTTATATTTCACTTTATTAATTTTACAGTATGTGTTTTAGCCTTTTTATTCCCAGACTCCTTGTAGGTCACTGGATTTATACATCTCAGGCTGAATGAAAGGGGTGATGATGAATCAGGAGCTTCTCAAATGTTCACCTCAGACCGTTCATTTTCTCTGAACAACTCTGGAGTTGCATGTAAGGTTTTTGGTGCAGGACACTTGTAATGACTTTACACCAAAGCCTATTAAATTATAAAAAAAATACCCATATCGGTAGCTATTTACTGGACTTTATTTGGGAAACGTTCTCTGATATTTTTAGGTAAGCACCTATGCTATCAAATGTTGACCATGTGTTTCTGTCTGTGACAGTCTGTTAACTCTAGTGCTACTTCACCTCCCTAGCAACACATGCACATTAATTATCACATTAACACACTGTGTTTGGCCAAACAGGCCAATGCATGTCAACTCAACTCTTAATTTAGTTGCTTTTCTTAGCTTTGAAAGCCAAAGAGCGTTGTAGACATCTTGTCTAACAAAAGGAAAAGACACAGCTCCTTGATGATCATGATCATTGTGTTATATTGGTCACTTCACAGGCTCAATATCTTTGAGAAATTATTTTTTAACAGGAAAGTAATAAAACAACCACACTAGACAAAATGCACCAACTGTAACAGGTATTATTTTTCAGTTGTAACATAAATACCGTTATGTTGCCTCAAATGTCTGATATATCAAATATGATAGAGAACAAACCTGGAAATTGTTATGACTATTAGTAGCATTAGGGTCATTGTCATGTGGACACTTTCGGATATCATCTGGGGTGACCGCCGTAAAACTGTGAAAAATAAGTTTTTTTTCTGCAAATCTATATTTTCATGATAAATTTGATGGTGACACGTCCTAAAAAGGACATGTCACTATCAACGTATTTATTTTTCACAGTTTTAGGGCGGTCACCCCTGATGATATCTATAATTGTCCACATGACAATGATCCATTAGTATCAGGACTCAATGTTATTTGTCTATTATTCAATTGTAGGAAAAAACATACCCAATTACATCCTGACATTACATTTAAGAAAAAAAATACGGTGAAATAAAAAAATTGGGAGAAAATAACAAAATATACTAACTTGTAAGGAGATCAAATCTTATTATCAATAATATTTAATTGAGCAGAGTCTTATGGCTTATGAGAAACAACGGCTCCATATGGTTATTTTTTTATTAATTTTAATCTTCTGTTAGTAGTGCGAGCAACGATTCCTTAATGAAACCACATTAATATTTTAATTTTAAAAAAAACAACAGCAACATAACCTCCAGAGCTGTTGTCATTTTTTACGCAGCCTTTCTGTGCTCTGTCGCCCTCTGGTGGCGGAGCATCGGTACTACACCGCAACGTAATCGACCGGGACCACGCTGACCCGTGAATGACCTCAGGAGTGGGACAGGAAAAGTGACGAAAAACAGATAAATATAACATATTTGCATTTCAAAAATTGTAAAACGAATTTGAACAGTACTTGCTTTTATTTTGTTGGATGTGGGAGTGCACTGTTGTAAGAGCCTCCAGAAGGTGAGTCGACCTCATGTCCATCACGTGTTCATGAAACTCGGAGGAAAAGGTTCCCATTTTTTGTATCGTCGTGATTCGGAAATGTTGTTCGAGTTGATTTAACGGCGTTCATGACGTGTTAACAAAGCACTTACCCCGGTTGTAGTCACCGGTTTAGCCCTCGTTGCTAGCTGCTCGTGCGCCTGACGCTAACCTGCTAATGAACAGGTGCGCGGGTCAGTGTCAACGTTTCACTTAATGTTGCTTTAAAGTTGTTTTACTCGTTACATGCAGTATAGTATGACACACTTCTGATTTGACAGTAAAAAAAAAAAAAACAACCACGTGAGTGTTGCCTGACCTGACACTAACAAACGAAAACAAATAGATCCATCTCAAGACCTTCCGTGAAAAATCTAATTTGTCATCGTGTCTTATTCATCCTCCCTCTGTCTCGTCCTTTGTTCTTCCAGTCTACAGCTGATGGAGAGATGTGGTGTTACCATAAACCAGACTTTGAAGCCCTCCTCATCTCTGAGCTGCAGAGACAGCAGCAGTGTAGTCAGTTCTGTGACACACTGCTTAAAGCTGAAGGTATGAAGATCACACAATCCAATGGTTTTTTCCTCAGGAGAAGAAAGGATGGACAGTCATCTTTTTTTTTTTTAAAGCATTGTGATTCTGATGTGAGGGATGAAGTGGTGACTGTTTCGGTGTAATACACAACTCTTCTATTCAATTGACCACGGCTCTACTAATATCTTTAAATCAGAATCCTTTATTTAAATAGTAATAATAATACATTTTATTTATAGGCGCCTTTCTGGGCACTCAAGGACACTGTACAAAATAAAAGAGTATAAAACACACAAAAAACAAAGTAAAATGCAAACAGCACATTAAAATATTGGACAGTGCAATTGTGGTGATGGAGAGAAAGCGGTTCTAAACAGATGTGTTGTCACCATAAACATTGTCAACAACATTCACTGTGAAAGTCAGTTTGGCAACTCCACATGAAAGCAGCTATGAAAATAAAACATTATATTTTTTTTTTTTTTCAAAAAAGCAAGATGATAAAATTACAATGAGAAACACTGCAGTGCAAAAGGTCAGTTAAATACATAGCATCAAATACATTGTAGTGCAAGAGGTGCAAGAAGGTGGTGGTGGTGGGGGGGGTAATGGCACATGTAGAAAATGTAATGAAGGTCATCAACAACAATGACGCTGATTAACACACATGCATGAACACACTTTAACTTAAGTTTAAGGGTAAGGGAGCGCAGACTTTAAACATTTTCTGTTGGGATAGAAAGCACTAAATGGTTTTGGACCAAAATGTATTCTAGACTTATTAACTCCATATGAAGCATCCAGAGCCCTCAGGTCATCAGAGACAGCTCTACTGTGTGTTCCCAGAATCAGAACCAAACAAAGTGAAGCCTCTTTGAGTTCTTACTCAGCTCCTCGCCTGTGGAACACTCACACCTGAGCTCTGCACCAACTGTTCACTCATTCAAAACATTAGCATTTGCCTCAACCTTCACTTTTATTTAGACTCAACATATCATTTTTTAATGCTCTTAATATTATTGATTTTTACTGGCATAATTTCTTTATGTATTTTCTGTTCATGATTTTAATGTTTGTAAATCACTTTGAATTACCTGGTGTATGAATTTGTGCTAAACAGATACATTTGCTTTGCCTTTGCCTTTCATGTAAACAACAGTTCCATTTAATAATAATAATACCTCAAACTTATATAGTGTTTTTTTGGACACTCAAAGACGCTTTACATAACAGACAGACAAGACAAAAAAAAAACCCTAAGCGAAAGCCAGTATGAATAGATGACTTTTAAGAAGGTATTTGAATGTGGGAAGTGAGTCCGAATTCCTGATGGGTAGTGGGAGTGAGTTCCAGAGTTGGGGGGCGGCGGCAGCGAAGGCTCGGTCCCCCAAAGTCCGATGCTTGGTGTGAATGATGGGCGTGAGGAGGTTTGAGCTGGCGGAGCGAAGGAGACGGGGGGCGGCGGTGCTGTTGGAGGAGGGGGGGAAGGTAAGGAGGGGCCAGGTTACGAAGGGACTTGAAGGTAAGAAGAAGGAGTTTGAACTGTTTGCGGGAGTGAACAGGGAGCCAGTGGAGCTGTTTGAGGACGGGAGTGATGAGGTCCCTCGAGCGGGTGTGCGTCAGAAGGCGGGCAGCAGAGTTCTGAATGTATTGAAGTTTTTGAAGTCGTGTGGAAGGAAGGCTGTTGCAGTAGACGAGTCTGGAGGTGATGAATGTTACAAGAGAGTTACTTGTGTCATTGCTTATATCATTAGAGGTGTGTGTTGTGTCCTCCAGGTTTATCGGTGCCGGCTCACAGCTGTATTCTCTCTGCTATCAGCCCGCTGTTCGCCTCCTCTCTGTCCTCCATGCCGGTGCTTCCAGCGGGACAGAATCGTCTCCTAGAGTTTAGGGCTCTTGGCAGCTGCTCTCTCCTCCACGTGGTGCGACTGTTGTACTCTGGAAAGATGGCAGGGGAGGGGGAGAAGGAGAAGCAAGAGGCTATTTCGGCAGCAGCCAAGCTGGGCATCCATGGGCTCGTGGAGGTCACACAGACGCAATGGAACTACAGAAATGGCAAAGAAGAAGGCCAGTACAAGGAGGTTGGAGTGCAGACGGAGACCTTGATGTTGAAGGAGGCTGATACGAGACAGGGAGGACAGAGGAAAGAGGTGTGGGACGATAGAACCCTGCAGTGGAAAGAGGGTTCGCCGAGCAGTGGAAGAGAAACATGGACTCAGACAGAAGAGCAGGTGAGCTCAGCAATCTGCAAACAGACCCGTAGAATGAAGCTGAATTTGTATTGCAACCGGGGGCGAGCACAGCTTGGGTGGTAGAACAGGTCGTCTGGTAACCCAAGGGTTGGAGAGGTGATTCCCTCTCTCCTGATCATCTGCTGTGGTGTCCTTGGGCAAGACACTTCACCCACCTTGCCTGTAGTGTGTATGAATGTGTGTGAATGATGACCCTGCGATGAACTGGTGACTTGTCCAGGGTCCCCCTCCCCTCCCTTCACCCTCGAGTACCTGGGATAGGCTCCAGTGACCCTGCAAAGGATAAAGCGGGTTTGGAAGATGAATGAACGAATGTATTGCAACCGACGTAAACAATCTTTTATGACAGACTTAATTTTCTTAAATTGATTAGGAAGGCAGATCATCACACTGCCGACTTGTTCAGGTTCCCCCTCCCCTGCCTTCGCACTTGAGTACCTGGGATAGGCTCCAGTGAACCCTGTGACCCTGCAAAGGATAAAGCAGGTTTGGAAGATGAATGAATGAATGAATCAGAATCAGAATAATTTATTAATCCCGAGGGAAATTGTTTGATGTATTGCAACCGATGTAAACACTATCTTTTATGACAGACTTAATTTTCTTACAATTATTAGGAAGGCAGATCATCACACTGTTAAAAAAAGGAAACCTTGATCGCTACAGCGGCGGATAAAAACTTTTGGACACCCCGTGCATTCTTAAGTTATTGCATTAAGAATCACTCTTAAGTCATTGAACTCTGCCAAGTATTATTCCATTCTCCAAACCCATGCGCTCCCTTCTGTATGAGGCAAAAACTGGATGTTTCAGCAGCAGATGAATTATGATTATGATTTATTCATTCATTTATTTATTTGGTAAATGGCCTGAAAGAAATTCACAAGCTCACTAGTGTTGTGAGAGTTTTTCAACAAACTCACAGGGGTCTGTGTCAGAGGTCAGTGCAACGCTCTCCGTCACAGATACTGTCATTACAATGACAAATTGGCCTTTTGCAGTGAGGGTTGGCTGACTAGCAAAGTTTAGAAAGTGCTGCTATTTATTTAATGATCTGTATTAAAATTAAGATTGGCGATAGGATTGTAAAATAACCGTGGCTTCAATATTGTTTCAAGACTATGATTTTTCCTCAATAAAAATTCCCTGCCGGTCAAAACAGTGCGATACCCCACTGCATATGACAAGGCAATAATACCAATAAAACCATGAAGTTCATTCATCTTCTGTACCTCTTTTGTCTTCACTGGGGTTACTGGAGCCATCCCAGCTGCTTCAGGGTTCACCCTGGACGAGTCTCTAGTTCGTCACAGGACTGACACAGAGACAAACAACACTCACGTTCACACGTATGGGACATTTGAAATGAATCACTTCACTTTATATTTAGTTAATCAGTGTATTTCTTTGGACGGTGGGATAAAGCCAGAGTACCCGCAGAGACAAGGAGAATAGGAAGAAGTTCAATCTTCTAAAATTGTCTCTGTCTCGAAGTGTCCCGTAGGTTTGACAACATCCACAAAAGCTGGAACATCACATTAGTCCCAATCTCATATTTGAAGCACTTTCTAAAATCCTATTTCTTGTCCTATGTCCGTCTTCCTGATGTCCACTCAGTCAGGGTTTTTCTACAGCACCTCTCATCCTGCAGTGGGTGAACTTGATTCTTCAATTTGGATTCTTGTTGAAAAACTACAAAAACAAACGCTTTACATGAATGTCATTTTGAGGTTTTTATACTTTTCTTGAACTTCTTTTCTTGCAGTGCGCTCCGGCCTCTCAGTCGTCCACCTCCTTTGACACCATCGATATGAATACTCTGCAGAGTTTACGACAGACCGACTCTCACCTGCTTCTCCCTCCCATTCCATACTTCCCAGTCTCACTTGTCTACGAACCAGATGAAAACCAAGCCTCTGCACCGTCTCTCTCTTCTGCCATAACAGTTGCACAGGCGCCTCCTGCAGCTGGACATGGATCAGTTCCTACTGTGCTCCTGCCATCTGCCCCTCCACCCATTAACACATTTCCCAGCCAAGCCCCCCAGTCTGCTGCTGGACCTCAGACGTGGTGTTCCGAGTCTCATGCGACAGTTGCGGGCGAAGAAGTGGAATATGAAGGGCTTGAAAAGTTTGAAGATAATATCACAGGATTCATCAGCTATTTCCTAAACGCAGAGAAGGAGAAGAAGGGCTCTTGCGCAAGACCAGCAGGGAATGGACGGGGATCCAGGAGGAGGGGGATGGCAGAGGCCAAAGCCAGGAGCGCACAAGCAAGAGGGAGGGGGCGGGGCAGGTTAACGCAGACGGTGGATGTGCAGGATGTGGGGGCAAGCAGCGCAGCCAAGATGTTTCAACACAAGTGGGGGATGCAGCCGAACAGGACCATGGGTCAGGGCGGGGGGGCGGTCGGCAGGAAGCTGTGCGTGAAGACCAGAGCCGTTCTAATATCAGGCCGAAGTGTCCAGAGGAGAAGATACGGGACAGCACAGGATTTCATTGGTGGTGCAAACACACAGTCCAAGTATAAGACTCGAGGATCCAACAGGAGGACCGTGCATAAGATGAATGAGGTGAATGCCTTGGCTTTCTGTTACTTATTCTGATATTAAACTCACACAATATGTGAAAAGGCATCAGTAACATAACTCAATGTCATAGAGTCTATGACATATGTTCAAATAACGTTGGGAATATATGGTTGAAAAAGAAAGCGATGGATGCATTAGATTAGATTAGAATAAAGGTATATGTAATGTTATTAATCTAATTAGTAATGACAAAGTTGTATAGAATAGATCGGGCTGTAATAATATAGTTAATTAATAAACAATAATTGTTCATTGCATCCCCGGGGAAGGCAGTGAATCAGAGTCAGTGACATCACTATCATGTTTTCCTGCATAAAACACAGTACATATAACAGCTATAGTGTGCATGACAGCAGTGTATTGTGGCCTGACAATGCGCCACTTCATTAGGTACACCCTGCATGTCCTGTGTTGGACTCCCTTTTGGGTCCAGAACGACCTCAGGTCTTTGTGCCATAGGTTCAGTAAGGTGTTGAAAACATTCTTCAGAGGTTGTTGTCAAATTTGACATGATACCATGATGCAGATTTATCAGATGCACACCCATGATGTAAATCTGACTGTACTGGAACATTACAGGAGGATGAGTAGGCTGAGCTGTGTGACGTGCTGCGTTGTCCTGCTTTAAGTGGACATCACAACATGTACACTGTGGTCAATAAAGGTGTGCAAAATTTTCATTTAGTAGGTTTAATATTCACATTTTTTCCTGGACAGACCTGGACGTCACATTGGGCTGAATGTGGCTCCTGAACTGACATGAGCATGACACATTTTAACATCTTCAAGATAATTTTTGCACTTCAATAGTACGGAGTGGAACACACACACACACACACACACACACACACGGATGCATGTTTGTCACCCCTGATTCAAACTCTATGCATATCACTCATCTTTTGCCTTCTGTTTCAGGATGGTCCTCTGGTTCCCAGAGCCCAGGGGAGTGGAGCCAAGTCATCATCATTGCCCTCTGCGTCCACCCCCCTTAACTTTTTCAGTACCAACCCCCCTAGTCTCTCCACCCAGCTTCCGGTGGCTTGCACGCCGCTGCCGCCTCCTGCCCCTCCGGCCCCTCCAGCCCTTTTATACCAACCTGAGCACATTGAGCATCTCCTGGAGGAAGTCATGTCAGGCCTCGACATTATATCAAGCAGCAATGAGCAGTCTCAGTCGGCTGTCCTGTCCAGCCCCCATACTTACCCCCAGAACAAACAGCAGGCCACTGCCACACAGGGAGCAGCTGTAGCAGAGGGAACGGGTGACTCTGCAGCCTGTGACATGCCCGTGTTGCAGCAACAGGCAGAGGGGGAGCTGAGCGACATCCTAGACCACCTACTGCAGTCATTTGCCACTAGGGCAGAGAAGGAGTCAGACAGTCGCAGTTCCAAAGAGCCCAACGCTGGCCCGAGCAAACGCAAGAAAAACAAGATCCACATTACATCTTGCATAACTCCTGCGCGCGGCGCTGCCAAACCTTCTCAAATAACTGAACAGCAGCAGAAGGGAGTGGCTGGAATCCTACCGAAGAATTCACAGACATCTGCTGATTGTGCCGTCACCCCTACACATCCCAACGCGCGGAGGAGGGTCAACGCACCAGCGAAACGGAGGAAGAGGATTGCCTGTCGGTTGTCACTGGACAAGCAGACTGTGAAGGAGAAGAAGCCAGAGCTGCCGAGTGATGGCAGGGAAAAATGTCATCACTTGCTGGACAAGCAGCTCCAGCAGATGCCTGTCGTGAAACTGGAGAGGAATGGCCCACTGCCTGTGAATATTACCCTGCGGAGGCACAGCGATGAGGTGCGACAGATATTGCAATTTAGTCCCTAGGAGCATTTGTGTCGATGAGTGCTGTCATCAGCACGGCCCACATTAAGATGCTTCTGCTAATTGTTAATCCCTAAAATGTCAAAGAAGTGTATTGACAGTTCGTTCATTTGGTTTTTTTTTTGGTTTTTTTTCAGGAGTCTGCTCTAACATTCTCAATAGTAAAACATCCGGGAGATGGTGGACTTGAAAAGAATCAAATGGTGCTGAAGAACTATCCAATCACGGCCAGGCGTCGCAGAGCACATGTGCTGGTGAGTGTAAAACCCATGAGCTCAACTTGGTCATTGATGTGAATTAGTTCAGTATGCGCATGTGTGATGTCGCCATGAATAGAGGAGTATGTAACATTTAAAAACACATTTTAGTATGAATATATCTGGAAAAGAGCTGTAGTCTTTGCACATCAAACATGGTGGGTGTGTCAGACAAAGGCAAAAAGCCCAGTATAAAAATGAAAAAGAAAGTCCCGCGCCCACTAATCCTTGAAAAAGAAACTATTTGTTGAAGAGCAATTGTTTTGTAATTTTATTGATTACACAGATTTTGTATTCGATTTAGCCTCAATTTGAGCTTGTTTCTTGGCTTAGCCTACTGGACCTGGCACCTCTGGGTGCTTGCCACACTCAGGCTATTTAAGAGGGGCTTCCATCACCTGTGGAATAATTTACCTGAGACCCTGCAGTGGTCGAAACGTTGCTCTTCAATACATAGTTTCTTTTGCAAGGATTAGTGGTGTGCGAGACTTTCTTTTTCATTTAGTATGAATATATCTGAAATTTCCCCGAGTGGGACGAATAAAGGTGTATCTTCTTATAGTATGTTTCCCTGCATAACACACAGAGGTTGTTTTCCTCTAATACACCAGCTCGACTGATGCCATCATTAATGTCAATGAACATTAACGTCACACTGAAGTGTTTTAGTTTAGTAAATGTAGAAAATCTGGCAAATCACTTTCACCTAACTGGAGGCTGAAATATTAATAGTTATTGTACGTCAAGTTAAAATTTGTTACAAACTTTCATCTGTAATATGATATCAAAGCAACATAATAAACATCCTGCCGTCTTTTCACTGCATCGAGCTCTTGGCTTTGACCTGAACACAACAGGTGTGACTTCAACTGGGTAGAATATTATTTAATGTCACTTAATACCAAAACATTTTTATAGTTAGTGAAAAGATTGAAATATTACAATATTTTACGGCTCTGGCTACTTGAGCTCGAACTTGGTTCCATGTGATCGACACTGATTTTGACATCACCTCTGTGAGTCTGGCCCATAGTAAGATGTATGGCACTCGTACTGTGACAAATAAACACACACTGGAAGCAGTATGAGCGAGACAAACGCCACGGAAAATAAAGAATAGATTATGGGAAATGACGGAATACAAATCTAAAATCACAGGATGTGACTCTAGGCGAGTGGTTGTGATTCTTTGGGTCAACAGACCAGAGTGTCCACGGCTGATTTTCCTGTAGCTCAGAGCTGCTTGTGTGACTGGACTCGTATTTGTGTCACAGTGTCAACACGTTATTCAAGCTTCGTGTCTTACAGAGCAATGTCCCGCTTCCTGGGGAGACTCCTTCAGACACGCCATCTCCGACATGTCAGAAATATCCCCGGCGAGGCAGGACCAGGAATAATGGGCACCTTCCCCGTTTATCTGACGCAGATTCAGCGCTGCGTAACGAGGGTCAGCAAATAGAGTTGACTCAAGACAGATGTGACAACCACGAAGAAGAATCGACAGTGAGGCCACAGGAAGAGAAGGAAAAGCCAGCAAGGAGGAGGAGGAAGAGGAGAAAGGAGTCCGATGATGATGATGATGATGCCAGGTGGATGAAGAGGATTTCTCCTGAGCCACTGCTCCAGTCTCCACAGCTTGACTGTGAAGATGCAGAAGTAGAAGAGGTCGATGTAGAGACCGTGTCCAGCCAAGGATATCCTCCACCGAGTCATCAGCCCCAAATCACAGGGGGAGACGCTGATGAGAAGCCCGGAGGACGCCACGCAGATGAAGACGTGGACAGCGTCAGCGATGAGGTCATCGACGTGGACGGGGAGAGCTCGGACAGAGACCACAGCGGAGACGTGGAGAGGTTCTGCCTCCTGACGGGTGCAGCTGCGGGACCGTCCCGTTTCTCTGAGGTGGAGCCTCTGGTCTGTCTGCCTCCTGACCAGACCAGCATGGACTCAGGGGGGAATCTGACGGACGACAGAGGCGAGCACATCGACGTGATCGGCTGGACCGACTGTTCTGAAGGCGAGGATGAGGATGAGGTTGACGTTGACGGAAACACAGGTCACACACCAACTTGGTTCAACACTGAGCTCTGACACTAGAAGGAGCGTCTCCAGTGTTCACCTTGTGTTTGTTCTCCTCGGTTCCTTCAACATTCCAACATTGCTTCAACAGTTTTATTTTGCTAAAGCAAGACAAGTAATTTTTTTTGTGTTCACCTCAATGTCTAAATGACAGGAGGAATCTTGTTTTTCTTATTTGTGTAGGAAAAAAAATTGCTGCCGGTGTGCGTGAGCTATTTGTTTTGATGGAAAGAAAAATGTATGTGGTGAAAACCAATGGAAATAGATGAACAACGGACAGAAACAACACACTGCGGCCGTTCAGTTGTGTTCAGAAGAAAAAAAGATCAGTGTTGGTTTTATACTAAGTAGTTACTGCTGTGTTTGGGTCATTTGCGGCATACGTACAGTGAAGTTTGTTTTAACTGTTAAATGTTCAAAAACACAGCTTGTCTAACAGTTTAACGCTGTGTCAGGTTTATATACTGCGAAAGGAATCAGGAGTTTTTATTTGTTGTAAATATGACTGTATTAGTTGTACGTATCACTGATAATGTATTTCTCTGCCGTCGTTCAAACTCTTGATGTTCCTTGTTTTATTGTTTAGTTTTTATTTGTTGGAATTCCTCACTCTGCAGTCCGCTTTGGAGACTCAGATTTAATTTTTTGATAAAAGTCCTCTGTTCCTCCACCTGGTTTAGTGGTTCTTACACCTTTCGTTTGCTGTTTTCATTTCATATCAAGGACGAATGTTTAATTTTAACACGATGCAATGAAAATACATGTACTTAGTAGTTTTTAACAAATACACTACCCAGACAAAAAAACACCTACAATATTTAATTTGCATTTCTTTAACTCCTTTAACAGTGACGATTACACTGGCGTTGCATTGACTTACAAAGAAGATGCTGTGTTAACGATGGTAGAGTCTAGAGTCTGTAAAGTCTTCATTACATCCCAAAGATTGTTGATGGGTTTAGTTCGTGTGTGAAAGTGAGGTCTCTTGCTTTTACTACCTAAGCCTGGTTTATCCTATTGGATAATATATCGGTTTTCAGATCCCCTGATGTTCAGACCTGGTTACTCTGTAGATCGAGGTTCAGCTGAGCTTATTTTTAAATAAATTATGAAGATGCAAGTTGGTATTGTAGGCACTAGGCATGATGGGTAATCACTTCATCCACCTGGCTTCTCATCCTGATGCACTCGTCACTGGAACTGGGCCGGTCTGGACTCATCAGACCACATGACCCTTCTCCATTGAAACAGTCCAGTGTTCACGCTCTGTATCAGACTGATGGTTGAAGATGGTCTGACCTCCATACACTGGCTTCACTACATGTCAAGAAAAAAATTCTGCTGTTCCTTTGGTAGAGCAGAATTTTTTTTTGGAAAATACACGGACGCAATTGAAAACGGGACTCTATTTCTGAGACACGAAAAACAGGTTTAAAAGACAAGGATTCTCACAGGACATATGTTTTCAAATTTGATGCAGAGAATAAACTAAACAACAATAGGAGAAATAATTAAAATGAGCTCGACCTTAAACATAACGACGGTAAAAAATACAACACAAACATTAATGCAGCAGTGAAAAAGAATCTAAAACACATACAATAGTAAAACATTGACCGGGACCGTTTGACTGCATGATGACTAATTTAAGTTTCCATTTTGATAATAATACATTCACCTAAATAAGGTTTTCACTGCATAACCTTGACTTCTGTTCAAGTGTTTTCACAGTGTGTTTTATTCGTTTATTCAAAGAATCTGAAATGTTCCCCCGTCAGTAATATGCTTTTGTATGAATTGTTTATGTCGCAGCTTTTTTTTCTCTCTGCTGCCGCTCATTACAACTCTCCTGCTGTGAATACATCACGTACAAACTGAAGCCAATAACACAGCAAGAAAATATGAAGTGAAAATGAGTTTTATTAGTTATCAACCTGTGGATCAACCTCCTTCACACAGCCTCACTTCACATCTGAGCTGCAGTACATCCCAGTGTCACGGCGGACCCTGAGTGCTACTCTGGAGGCCTCTCGCAGTTAACGCTGCCATTTTTTTCCCTCGTCCGTTTGGTTGCGTGACACCGGTGGGGTGGTTGTGCCTCTCGCCCAGGTGGCTCAGATGAACATACAGTGCAGGTGTGTGTGTGTGTGTGAGCGTGCAGGGACCTCGAAGCAAATAAAAAGACACTGTGTATGAGTGTCAGTCATCCCTGTGTGTGTGTGTGTGTGTGTGTGTGCGTGTGTGTGTGTGTGTGTTTCCCTGTGCTTCAACAGTGCGATATTGTCTCTTATCACACTTTAGGCAGCAGCTGTGGATCAGTAGTGGGGCGGCTAAAGTCAAGAGGAAGAAAAAGGCTGAAGAGAGAAAGAAAGAAAGAGGGGAGGGGGCTCGAGGGGACGCCGGTCCACATTTCCTTAGTGCTGGATACGCCTGATGGACTGGATCTGGGGGGTCTGGCAGTGAGAGCCCCAGTTCCTCCAGTGCTGGTAGTCTCCGCTGTGTCTCTCGCACTCCATGATGTACTGCTGGCCCCTGTAGCCGGGGTACTGGTAGCACACGAAGCTGTGGGCACAACGGGAGGCAGCGGTCAACCGGGTTATTTTAGGAACCGCTGTGGCAAGTGTGACAGCTTGGGGATTTGTAACATGCTTTGAGCTTTGATTTGATATGACGGGGACATACAGATCATGCTTACCAGGGTTTTTAGATTACAGTGATATAGAAGGCTGTGTTTATTAGCGATACAATGTGTGTGCTGATTTATGACGTTCCAGTGCAGTGTAAAACAACAGCAGATATAGTAACGATGACACGAGTCCCCTCCTGAAAGCCATTAAGGTAAAGATTTGGATTTTTGCATTACATAAGTGCCTTGAATATTTTATTTAATTTTTTTATGGAATGTCCTTTGCAGCGGGCATGTTTTTAATTTCTTTTTTCCAAGTCAGGTTGTGATAATCTAAGTGCATAAGTCACAGGTGTTCCGCCAAAGTCTGGCCCTTCAGATGAATCTGTGCAATGCTGAAATTACACTGAAAATATGAAAGATAATATTAGTTCAGGTTCC
>JAPTHA010000002.1:12590346-12600599 GCA_029814585.1 Gymnapogon annona
TTTTCATCATATAATTTGACTTGTTTCACTCTAAAAACAGAGAGGAAAGTTTGGAGTTGACATTATTTATATATTATGATGGTATTATTCTACTAGTTCGACCCACTTCAGATCAAGTCTACCTGAATGTGGCCCCTGATTGAAATGAGTTTGACACCCCTGGCATAAGTGATAAGTGATACTATAAGTGAATTGCTGGATTTGAGGTGGTTACCGTGGTGATTTTATCCCGCTGTCTCTTATCTCTTCATATATTTCATGTTCTTGATGTTTTATGGAAATGTGACGGTAGTAATGACTTGCTTTGCACTTTGTACTCTTCAAATGTTTCTTCTGGTCGACAGGTGCGAGAATGTAAATGTCAATGGGAAACAGGGGAGTTTGTGGATGAGCGTGTCCCGGTGAAGTTGCTAAGACTTACGCGCCACACTGCACGTGCATGGAGCCAACCTCAGGCATCATCCAGCCCATGGCCTGCAGAGAGGGGTAGTCGTCACACAGCTCCACACTGCGGCCCATGAAGTTCTCCCTCTCGAAGATCATCATGCGACTGCTCTGGTGGGACTGTTGGAGACGCAGGAGGTCAGCAGTGATAAAGTACTGTGAAAGCGTCCGTGCACTGAGAGGCACAGTAGGATGTACTTACAGCGCAGTAGATGGGGCGGAAAGACATGAGACGCTCCACGTGGTAGGAGATGGAGCCGCTGTAGGCGTCCCAGTGAGGGTACTCTCCTCTCTCCAGGATGAACTGCTGGCCGTGGAAGTCATGGTGCTCGAAACCCACCCAGCTTCAGACACAGAGACAGTGCGAGGTGTTGATCACAGCTGGATTCACAGTTTAGTGTCTTTTGTTTGACTGTCCTGTATTGTGTATTCATGTTGTTTATATTGACACTGTATTTATCTATAGAGGCTCTAATCAATAAGGACATATAACGAATCAAGAGGACGAGCGTGGCTCCTCTCCTCATTCGTTTAGGAATATTTGACAAAGGTGCTGAACTTATCTCAAATGATAATAACATAATTCAGACTCTCTTCTCAAGTGAATGATAGACACAAGGAGGAAACGGCAACACCGCTGCCGTGACTCTGAGGTTTCGTTGTGTTATCTGCAGACTCACGCTCCACTCTCCACCCTGATGGAGCGGATGTTATCCAGTCCACACTCCTGGATGTTGCAGCACTCGGAGGTGAACTCCAGACACTTGCCCTGGAAGTGCTCCTGCTCAAACACAGTCACCTGCAGAGACGAGAGAGACGTCAGGAGGAACCGAAAGGAAACGCCACTTCTCGCAGTAAATCATCTGCTTCCATCTGAGCCCGTCCTCTGCGGCTCCTCCCATAAGTCTCCTCTTTGCCTCCTACAGCTTCATCTTCCTTCTACCAACGCATTCATTTTAATGGGAACGCTGATTATAGGACCTCAACCCTCCACAGCATCACCCAGGACGCTCAAACAATGACTACCCATTTTATTTCACACATGCTTCCAGCTCCACCTCGGCCTGTCACACGTCCAAACAACGGTGTGTTTACCTTAAAGAAAGGAGCCATGCCCATCCCTGAGTTGACCAGAGGCTGCATCATTGGAGATCTTGTAGTTCTGTACATCTTTACTCCTGGATGACAGTGGGATACAAACGTAAAACAATGAGGGGGAGGGTCCACAAATTTAGAGTATACTTCATCCAGCTTTCTTGACAGGTCTTGGAAAGTGTAAAACATGATGCTTTTGAATTTTTACTTTAATAATAATAATAATAAACTTTAATGAATTAACTTTAATAAACTTTGTATAGCACCTTTCATACAAGAATTGTAGCCCAAAGTGCTTCACATCAGTTAAAAATGTAGATTACATAATAAGATTACACACTAATTATAAAAGTTCAAGAAATAACCAAAGGTTGATAGAGTACAGAAATAGAGTACAATTATACAAGAAACATTGAGATTTCAACAAAATTACATAAAATAAAATTACAAAAATGAGATGCAATAATAGGTACATACATACATGAAATCATAAAGTTTCTAGAAGTGTCATAAAGACAGTGTGCATTCTGGTTTAGTGTTATCTTTGTCTCCCTTCAAACGCCAATGAAAACAGAAATGTTTTTAATTTGATTTTAAATATATTCAGTGAGCTGGTTTCTCTGATGTCCTTGGAAATCGAATTCCACAGTTTAGGTAAAAAAACAAAACACGAATTCCACAGTTTTGGTTAAAAAACAAAACATAAACCATAACACCGTATTGTCTCATAATCTGCGTCATTACAGCCAAAGGTGTAGTTAATTCAATGAATGAATATTTTGTGTGAAAATACTAAAAATATGAAACCACAGAGTGATGACAATAAACGTGTTGCGCAGGTGGTTTCGAAAGTGCTTGTGGTTTCTTTGGTGGTTGACCCTGCACTGTGGTGAAAGCAGAGATGCAGCCTTACCTAGATGTGGCACTTATTGGAAGAGTTGGAGTGGTACGCGCCTACCGCCTGCCTCGCGTAGAACTTTGAGAGAACCTGGCGCTTCAGTTTTATACCGACGGTTTGGAGGGGGGTGGGGGGGGAAGGGGGGGCGCGCTCGGCATTGCGCGTGCCCGGCCGCGCCGTGCGCTCTGGCCATTTGACGCAGCGGCACATACATCGGAGAAGCGCGTCCTCGGCACTGTACGCCGTTGTCCTGCCCGCGGGGCCAGCTCAGCAGATCCTATAGTGCTGCTCGTGCCGGGAACAAAGGCGATCCGGTATGTTCGGACCCCGGTCAGCAGTCCAGAGACGCGCCCCAGCACAATGGGCACGGATGGGCTGCAGAATGTGGGGGATTAGAGGCGGAGCAGAGTGGCACTAACCGGGGACACGCCCCAGCACTGGATCTACAGACATGTAAAGCGTCTCCTCTTGTTTAATATAAATGTCACTCATCACAATAACAAATAGGAGCGACGAAGAAGAAGTTGGCATTGACCTGAAACATCTGCAGGTTTCCTTTTCTGCGGGCCACTGTCAACACACAGGGACAAATGGACAGATGCATTTTATTGTCCTAAACATTAAACACCGAACCAAACTCCCCATGAAGAACCTCTGTCAACATCAAACTTGAACCTGATAATGGAAACGTCATACAAACACAATATATCTGATATAGTAGTCTTCATGACATCTGACCCTCATTCAGTTACTAAAGAGTCATCCACGTGTGTGTTATACCTCATGACACCTCAGCCTACAGAGACCCATGGCCACTGGCTGCCATTCACCCATCATGAAAACAGATCATTTTCACATTTTTATACACTTAATACATCACACGTGCAACAATGTGACTGCAATTAACCTCCTCAAGACAATAAGTGAAAGCAAGGAAGTCATTATTACACTGCTGTGTATGAAATTTCCCCTTCTGGGACTCATAAAGGTATATTCAATTCAAATAGGTTATAGAATAGAATCGAACTTTATTCATCCCCATGGGGGAAATTCATTATTTTCTCCATGTTCACACAACAGTTGACTTCTTCAACCACATCTTGGTCGACATCTCTTTGCGACTGTCAGCAGAATTTCTGTCAGGTTCTTAGTACACTTAGACAGTTTGAGTTTAGTTAGATTCACTAATACACAGACTTCAGGGTCCAGTGGAAATGTGACCCCATGGATATTCCATAGAGTCTCACATACCCCCTGACAAAAGCCCTGCAACTTAAAACACTGGCAGGTAGAATGAAGAAATGTCCCTTCCTCCAGACCACATCAAAAGCACCAAGGAGATACGTTAGAGTTATATATATGTTTTTGATGAAGGAAGTTAAACTGTATCAGTCTATATCTAGCATTTATAGTAGAGGGGACTGCACATTTACACAGGTTCCTCCAACTGTTCCTCAATGGTGATTCCAGGATCTCCTTCCTATCCCATGCTCTGTCTCTATATCTGTCTCACTATAGTCGACATTAAAGGGTTGTATACATCCTTAAGATAGTTGTAAGTAATGGTTGGACATCATGGCACAGATGTTCAAATGGAGACATGGGAGGCGGTTTCCAATTTCTCCTTTCATCAAGGGATAAATGACACAAAACAATTTCTCTGCGAATTAGAGGTGAGACAAAATGTAGCTTAAAGTTCTCTTTACCCCTGATGAACAAGGGATAAATTACCACCTCCCTCTAAAGTTTCCTTCCTCCATACAACTTCTAGTGAAAAATCATTTACACCCACTGAAACCCATTACCGTGGGAATCTAAGTTCCTAGAGGACAACATCACAGCTGGAGACAACTGAAGAAGTTCTTGTTTGTGGGCTCAAACCTTTCTTTTAACTCATTCTAAAGACATAAATTCTCCATCTTTATAACAATGCTCAATACGACAAATGCCTGATTCCTGCCAGGATCTAGGCTACCACCCTGAAGAATCATGGGTAGTAATCTGTTTCCTCATAGTGGACTGTATGCCAAACTTGGATTGAATGGATGATTAAGAGGTTGACAGGTCTGTTTTTTTATCCCATTTATACAACATATATCCATTGGTATCTCCTCTTTTGTTTCTATCCTTTCAATATCGACCCGTGCAGGACAGGGGCCTGTATCAAACATGTGGGACAGAAATCTGGCTTGTGCAGCGTCCTAGTACAACTGAAAGTTAGGGAGTTTGAAACCTCCATCCTCATAGCTCAGCATTAGTCTATCCATGCTAAGTCTTGGTGTCATACCATGCCATATGAATTGTCGGATTATTTGCTTAAGAGAGGAAAAGGATGTTCATTGGGACTTGAGAGTGGCTGAAACATATACAGTATAAGAATCTAGGCAGGATATTCATCTTTATGATATTAATTCTACCTAATGGGGTAAGAGGCATTGCATCCATTTTTTTTCCAATCATTTCCTCCCTTCTGGAGCAAACTGACTACATTAAGCTTATAAGGATTTTTAAAATCAATGTCCACAAAAAGTCCTAGATATTTCAAACCTGTAGGGGACTCTATTTCTCAGATTTGTTTTGTAATTAATTACCTGTCATTTAACTTCAGTTCGCTCTCCAGCGTCCATCAGACCCTCTGTAGCTCTGCCCATCCCCTCTGCCCGTCCCACTCTGATGATGAGGGGTTTCTTTTGTCTGTCCTCTCTGACCTCAGCAGGTTTGTTTCTCTCTGTGTAATCCCTCTCCTGTGGGCGCCAGCGTATAAAAGGGCCGAGTGCAGTCCAAGCCACACACACTCTGAGTTAGTCTCAGCATAGGCATCGCACACAAACACAGGTAAGGTTCTCTCTCTCTCTCACACACACACACACACACACACACTGTAAACCTACAGGTGTGTGGCGGTAACAAGCTGACAGATGCATCAGTGAAGTTATTTGACTCATCTGTAACATTTATCCTATTTCTACAAAGTCAAGGATAGCTTTGCATCCTTTTGTTTCACTGTCTCATCCTCACATATGTAAAATCTTCCCTCTTTGTGACATGGTTGTATCACTCTTGCAGTCATTTCTTTTCTATGCACCTTTCAGTAATCATGTCCACCGGAGATAAGTCCAAGACTTCTTCCCAGACTGACGGAAAGGCTGCTCAGAGCAAGAAGTCTGAGATGGGAATGATGTCCTACAAGGTGGGTGGCTCCGACTCTGCCTTTAAACAGTTCAAAACCTTACTTGTATATTTATTTTTGTACTAAGTGACTTGTCTTTGCTCCCAACAGATGTACGTGTTCGACCAGGAGAACTTCCAGGGTCGCATGATCGAGCTCAGCAATGAGTGCATGAATGTCTGTGAGATGGGAATGGACCGTGTGCGTTCCCTGCGCGTTGAGTGTGGCCCGTAAGTTCTGCCAAAACAAAAAACAAAAAGAAAAATGCACTTAGAAAGGACCCCTATTCTGGAAATTTCATAAAACTGTCTCCTCTGCAGCTTCGTTGGCTTTGAGCAGATGAACTTCTGTGGTGAGATGTACATCCTGGAGAAGGGAGAGTATCCCCGCTGGGACTCCTGGAGCAACTGCCAGAGGAACGACTACCTGCTGTCCTTCAGGCCCGTCAGAATGGTAACAAAAATACCATGCTTACAATCAGAAGGACATCTAACCTCAAGCCTCTCAAGTTCTTGTTTTGTTCTTCACGGTTTTATTGACCATTTTCATCCATATTCCCTGACAGGACCCTGAGAAGCACAAGATCTGCCTGTACGAGGTTGGAGAGTTCAAGGGCCGTAAGATGGAGATCATGGACGATGACGTTCCCAGCATGTTCTCCTATGGCTTCACTGATAGAGTGGGCAGCATCATGGTCAGCTGTGGAACGTAAGTCTTCCAATTCTAACCGAGTCAGTTAAGGCAGGACATGACCTCACTAAAACAGAGTCGTTTACTGCAACCGATCACATCTGCATCATTTCTCCTCTTCTGTTTCTCAGCTGGGTGGGATACCAGTTCCCTGGATACCGTGGTAGCCAGTACCTGCTGGAGAAGGGCGAGTACAGGCACTTCAATGAGTACGGTGCCCGCCATCCTCAGTTCCAGTCTGTGAGGCGTATCCGTGACATGCAGTGGCACCCCCACGGCTGCTACACCATGGCCAGCAAGTGAGGCTCAGGGAAGGAGAGAAAGAGAAAGAGCGGAAGTGAGGGAGAGGGGCGGAGGAAGAGGGAAAGGGGGAGAGATGTCTGAGGCCTTACCTCAGTACCTTTGATGGTCTATCATCTAACACGGTGAGGGGAAGGGTGAGGATCTAGATCTCCCCCTGATCAGAGACAACACATCAGGGGAAGGACTGGCTCGACCTCTCTCCATTCCTTCCTGACTCTACTTTTCTCTTTCTCCCCTGTGGGCCGAGCTTTGCTTCCCCCCCCATTTCTCCCTTTTTTTTAGACCCTCACTTCATTCACCTCCACAGTGTTTTGAGACACCACAGAGGGAACAAGACACCTCTTGCTGTTTTTCACGTGATTCTTGGCTCAGGGTATGATGCACCATGGGAATCTGAGTTCCTAGAGGCCACCTCTTGCCCCCGTCTTCTTGCCCCTGTGCATTGCACACCCTCTCTGCTGTACATAATCCTGGCCAAGTTTTCAATAAAAAGAAAAATTTTGATTCCAAACATGTCATTGTTGTCCCTTATTACTAAAGCAATGCCAAAATGGAAATGTAACCAGAAAAAAAGAACAAAAAAACCAAAACAAAAAAACCCCCCAGTCCTATAAAATGATTGCACAAAATGGACCATTGGGAAGAACATGCAAATCTCATAAATACTCTCAAACCCAAAATCAGCATTTGGATACTACAGTATGTAGGTATCATATACACCATAGCTTCTTATATCCACCAGGGGTATTCAACTAAAACGCAAAGAAAAATTTATTCAAGTAAAGGTCAGGAACATCATGTCCAATTTGTGTTAGTGTGTTATATGTGGAAGTAGTTGTATCAACGTCTGCATGTAAATAACAAATAAATAAACATTTTATAAAACATTAACATATTTGACAATATTTGTCACTTAGCATTAGAGTGCAGAGATACACGATCCCCCTCAAGAAGTGCTGCAATTTTACAAAAAGAGAAAATAAATAAAATGGCTCTGGAAAAAATTAGCATCTTCAAATAAAGCTTTTAACTTAAGAGAAATAAAGTGTAGCAACAGCCTTTAGCGTTTTTCTTTAACTGTCTCACACCTTGACAGAACAACCTTAACCACTTTAACAATACAAATCTTAAACAAATCCTAACAATTAAACACTTTCGCTTTCTCTGTCTTTCCCTCTTATATTCCACTTCCCTTCTTTCTGTTTCTCAGAGAGAGAATTGAGCTGTGGTTTTTCCTGCCAGGATTTTAAATCTGGGCCTAAATGGTGTCAGAGCCGTCCTCATGCACATGTGGAGGTGCTCATTGGTTAGCCTGGACCGATATTTTGTCTTAATTATGTTCATTGTGGAGAAAGCTGCCTCACAACTGTACGTGGAGCCAAA
This sequence comes from Gymnapogon annona, assembly GCA_029814585.1. Classification (NCBI taxonomy): domain Eukaryota; kingdom Metazoa; phylum Chordata; class Actinopteri; order Kurtiformes; family Apogonidae; genus Gymnapogon; species Gymnapogon annona. The sequence continues at coordinate 12,598,329 of JAPTHA010000002.1, forward strand.
CATGGTCATGATGTACAGGGCTACTTTCCTCAGACCTGGGAAAGCTGACTCAGAAACCATTTGGAACCAGAAAGTGGCAGGGTCAGCTCCTCTGAACTGTTCTTTCAGGGCAACATCTGCCTGGAGGTCAACCAGTTCCATTTGAAGAGGTGCAGCATTTGCCCACTTGAAGAGCTGTGTGACTTCCTTTGAGAACCCCCTGACATCTGTGATGAGAAATGGGTTCTGAATGAAGATGGTGAGCTGCTGTCCAAAGCAGAAGCTGTCAAAACGTTTGCTGAAGTTAACAATGAGCTTATCAACAAAGTCAACAAAAGCAGACGCATATCTCTGTCCCTGAACCTGGTCCTGCACTGATGGGAAGTGGGCACTGAACAACTCAAGTTTCCTCTGAAAGGAGCGCACAGCTGTTATCAGTTCACACATAGAATTGTTCTTGCCCTGTTGCTTCATATTCAGTGCATTCAGATGTGAGGTGATATCAACCAAAAATGCCACATTATCCATCTTTTTCTCATCTTTTAAAAAGAGAAAAAACTGTGCTGCCTTCTGACTCTTCAGCCCTTCCAAGAAATCTGCTACTTCCCTTCTGATGGACCAAAACTGCTCCAGAACTCTGCCTTTGCTGAGCCATGTCACATTATTGTGCAGCAAAAGATCATCAGAATTTGCTTCAACATCTCTGAGGAATTCCCTGGTCATACGATGCTGATAGGAGGAGGATGCCCTGAGAAAATTGATCATTTTCATGATTGTGTTCATCACCTCAGCAAGCTCTTCTGACAGGTTGGAACAGAGGACAGACTGGTGCTTACGCAGTGGTATGCAATGAGCTCAGGATTGTCTTCTCTCAGTCTTGCTACAGCTCCTCTCTCTCTCCCTGTCATGGCAGGGGCTCCATCTGTGGTTATGGAAACACTTGTTTTGGCTCTATTTCTTGCTCTCTCAACATCTCCTTCATGGCGTGGTAGATGTCCTCTCCTCGTGTACTGGTCTGAAGGGAAGTGACACATAACAAGTCCTCACAGAACGCTTTCTGGTCTTTGCTGAAGAACCTAACTAACTAACAACTGAGCATTGCCAGACACATCAGTGGACTCATCTACAGCCACTACACTACACTACACTACACTACACGGTGTCTCATGGATGGCTTCATTCAGCTGGGCTCGTACATCCTGTGTGAATACCTCACTTTTCTTTGTGGCTGACGATGCTGACATAGGTATTTGTTTTATTTTGTTACACAGCTCTTCTTTTTGTTTTCCTTCATATAAGGTTTCAGCTACTGCACTCCTTGACCACCCCTCCATCAGTAAATGGTTTTTTGTGTTGACCTCAAATCCAAGCAACTCTGAGGGAACATTCATGAGCACGTTGTTGGGCAGTGAATGAGTGGGTCCAGATCCTGGTGGACTGGTCATACTGGGCTCGTAGAAAATACGACCTCAGGTCAGATTTAAGAGGAAATGCCCTGTCGAAATCTTTGTGTTTTGTGTCATAGTGGCGCCTCACATTGCCACTTTTAATGAACACTACAGTCTCTCAGCACATCATAGTGGTTTTGTGCTGCCTGGGGGAAGGATCAACAGAAATGAGTCCATCCATTCCGGATTGAAAGCTCTATTTTCAGCATCAACTTTTCTTTTCTTTGACAGTGCCATTTGTGTGTGTGTGTGTATGTGTGTTTGACGTCTTCGTCTCACTCGCTGAGTGGCTGTTTCTCTCCCTGATCCCGACTCTTCCAATCGTGTGTTGATCGTCTTTGTTTCTCTCCCTGTCTCCAAGTCACTCCTCTGATCGTCTTCTCTCTCTCTGTATTGCTTTCTTTGTCGTTCTTCCTGTCTCTCAATTGTCCTGTCGTTATTGGAACTATACAGTTATCCTGTAAAAATGTTATGGTATAAAATATGATATGAACTATGGCTTATACCATAGTCTCTTTATACTGCACATACAACATTTAAGAAATCTGTTGAATGAAATCTGTAAATCGTGTAAAGCTTTGCAGAGTCCGTTATACAGAAAATATACATGTAGAATATAGAGACTTAACTGACAGCACAGTTTCAGCCCTGTGTGGTATGGACATTATTCAGAAAGTCGAAAAAAATTAAAAGCTTTGTTCTTTGCATTTATATGTTGGATTTTACAAGTATGAATGATTAAAAGCAGTATTTAAACACAATAAATATAAATGTATATACTACAGTATATACTGTATGTGGTGATTGACTCTGTGCGGATTCACAGTGCACAATCCCCTCTAGT
>JAPTHA010000002.1:12640098-12661890 GCA_029814585.1 Gymnapogon annona
GTTCTTTCGTTTCAATGTATAATAGAGTATTTAATTGTATAATAATTGTAAAAAAAAAAAAAAAGGTTTCTACTTCATGGATTTTGCCTATCACGGGTTGTTTTTGGAAAATAGCCCCTGCGAAAAACAAGGGTTTACTGTATGTCATTTTTGTCCAATTTCAATTTTATGTACTTTTAGGTACGATTTAACATCTGCCAAAGGGACATCCAATGAAAACTAGCTGCCTTAGCTAACTCGGCAATATTTACATTACACAATGTCAATTAATGTGCACTGTACCTTTTCAAACAAATAAATAAAACACAGTGTACAGTGTAAACATTGTCAAATCCAAAAGATCAGGCAGTCAAAGGGTGTGTCGTGCGATTTCCACGAAGTTCCCAGTTCTGTTTCACATAATGTTGTTGATTGTGTACACATAACTGCTGAAGTCAGGTTAAGGTTGCTCAATTTTTTAATGATGAAAATGTCAGTTAATGGAATACTTTTCCATGTGATGTGTGTACAGATATTAATGCGATATTGGCATAATTAAGATAATGAAGGCTGTTGTCAACTATGAACTCCCTCTTGTAAATCCTCAACTATTGTCAGTACACAGTGAACAAAGTAGTATTTCACAAAAAATGTTAACAACCTGAACAAATATGAACAACCTGAAATGACATAAAAGCAGTACACTTTTAACAATATTCTGCCTGTTATCAAATATTATCCGTCATATATAATGTATAGCACGTGTAAATGTTAAACTAAAGCATAATATTGTTAAAACTACACTTATGTTTTCAGTTTGTTTGTATTTAGTCACGTTACTTTAAAGAACAATTTTTAGATGTGAACATATATAATTTGACTTATTTCAATCAAAAAAACATAGAGAAAAGTTGGAGTTGACATTATTTATATATTATTATGGTAATATTTTACTGGTTCGGCCCACTTCAGATCAAATGTACGTGAATGTGGCCCCTGAATGAAATGAGCTTGACACCCCTGTTATAAATGTCACTTCTATGCATCCAGTAGGTTATTTTCTCCAGGGGCACACAACTGATGACTTCATCCAACCACATCTTTATTGCAAGTGGGGCGTCTAGCTTCCATTTTCTGAATATACATCTCTTGGCGACTATAAGCAGGATTTCAGTCAGTTTCTTAGCCCACTTAGATAGTTTGAGTTGAGTTATGTTCCCTAGTTGACAGACTTCAGGGTCCAGTGGGAATGTAACCCCGTGGACCCTCGAGAGTATCACATACCCCCTGCAACTTGGAACACTGCCATGTGGAGTGGAGAAATGTTCCTTCTTCCACAGCACATCTAAAACACAGAGGTGGCACATTACTGTTATATTTATGCACCTTGTGTGGAGTTATATACACCTGATGGAGGAAGTTGAACTGTATCAGTCTGTACCTAGCGTTTAAGGTGGAGATGACTCCATCACTACACGGCTTCCTCCATAACTGCTCATCTATAGTGATTCCTAGATCTTCTTCCCATTTAGTTCTCGCTGTGTCTATCTGGTATTACTATGGTGGACATAAGGACTGTATACATCCTTGAAATTGTTCTCAACAATGGTTTTTCTGCGTGGCACAGGTGCTCAACTGGAGACATGGGAGGTAGATTCCTTAAAATCCAGTTAAACTGTTGAAGGTAAGGTGGCACTTATTGGATATATGCGGTTTGATTACTGTCCCGATACAGGCAATAAAAAAACTCCCAACATATGCTGCTGTGGGAAGAAATTAGCCCAAAACTGGGAACAGCATTGTGGAGGATGTGAAGTCATATTGACATCTGTGATGTTTGGAGAAAATCCTGAAACAAAAGCTGAATAAAAAAAAAAAAAACTGTCAAAAATAAGTAAGAAAAGGAGAGGCTTTTGTTGGAAGTTCTTTTCCTATCAGTTTATCTTTGAACGCAAAAAATTTAAACGTTTAAACGATTAATGCCCATGAAGGTCTACTTTTGCCATCTTGTCAAGGCCAGTGTCGCGGCTTGAATAAAAAACCCATGATCTTCAAAAAATAAAACTGAAGCAATCTTCTGGTTTCTGGAAATATTTATTTCTTAACAATATGACCAAAACACAACCATACAAAACACCATGTTGTCAATATCGTCAAAAACAAGGCCATCAGTTTGAGCATGACTGAATTAATTATAAAAACATACAAATGTACATTTTACTGAGCATCATAAATAAGTTTTGTACATACAAATGAGAAAGGAATTAAAATGGCTGAATGTGACTGATTGGGATTCTCTTCCTACAGAGACACCATGAAGGAGGATAACATTATACACACTCGCCTGCTTTTTCATCTAAGCCTCTCATCCTGTGTGTAGTAAAGGCAATTCCAAATACATGAGTCAAAAAACGCAGGTTCATCCCGTTCATCTTCCACTGCATCTACCACATTCAAAGAAGACCTGCTATTTGCCTTTTTTATCTCATATTTCAAGCAGACTGTCTAAAAACACTGGTGACTTTTTAGTTGCTCCACGTCGCTGAAACTCCTCGAACAGTTGGAGCACTGGAGCGCCGCCTTTTCGCTGTTGTGTATCAGCTGGTGTCTCTTTAAGTACTCCACACGACTGAAGCGTTTTCCACAGGCTTCGCATCCGTATGGACGTTCACCTGTGTGGATCCGCTGGTGCCGCTCTAAGTTTCCTAAACGGCTGAAGCTGCGGCCACACTGCGGGCACTGGTGCGGCCTCTCACCTGTGTGCACCAGGTGATGGCGTTCTAGGGAGCGCGAGTGTGTGAAGCGCTTCCCGCAGATTTCGCAGCAGTGTGGTCTCTCTGCGGCACAAGCACACTCGTGGTTCTTAAGTGCCCAAGCGTGGCTGAATGTGTTGCCACAGGACGCACAGGGGAAAAGGCTGTGCTCTGCTCCACTGCTTTGTAAATGGGCGCCACCTAGTGGACAGGGATGGTCATCCAGCTCCGCTTCTGAAGTGAAACCTCCTCCACACTGTGGACAGAAGTGAAGCAAATCACCACCGCCCTCTTCTTCTCCTCCACTCTCTCCAACACTTCCTGGGGTAGACAGATGCGGAAGGTGCTCCGACTCTCCATGCTCACTCGTGTCCTCAGCGGACACTGCTCCTCCGGAGTCACCTTCCCTCATCCTCTTCAACCATCCTGCCCTTATCTCCACTCCCCCAACAACTCCAGCCATGGGGTCATCCTTCACCCTGGCTTGTCCCATCTGATCCTCTCTCTGCAACGTGGGCGGCTCAGGCTCGCCCTCCCCATCCTGTTCCATTCCATCTAGACCAATGTATTTGGGTGCCAGGCCTATTTCGCTGCCTTGCGCTGCCTCTGAGTTGGGGCTGACAGGACGTGAAGACTTCATGGCGGCCTGCTCTCGGCCTCTCTCAGCTCTGAGTGCTGACTCCAAACCCCTCAGCTCCTCCACGGTCATGCCTCCCTCCGATCGCTCTCCTGAACCCACCTCCCAGTCCTCCTCCTCTTCTTTTTCTCCTGGGTGAAGGGTGGGCGGCTGGTCGGACAATTCACCTGAGAAGAGACGTAGGAGAAGACGTGAAGAAAAGACCTGACTTGAAGAACTATTTCTGCTTTCAAACTATGACTACCTGAACCTTTTACAATCTCCCCCTCCCTCAATCAGTGCTGTGCGCTCCAGGATCATTACCTTCACTTTGGCTTCTGGAGCTGGAGTGGAGGTTTTGGTTGGGCGGATCCATCTTCAAAGCCTCCTTGATTAGTTGTAGAGAGGCAGGTTGATAGCCCTCAATTTGAGGGTACTGCAAAGATAAGCAGAGGGTTAGAGGACAAACAACCAAAACTGAACAGGATATGATACAACACCAAATCAGAACTAAGTTAGGGCACATGGAAAATGCACAAACACAAGAAAGAATCAACTCGTAAATTTTCTTTGACCTATATTTCATTTCATTTCAGTTCTATATTTAAAATAAACGGCATTCCTTGAAGAAAGATAGGAAGAGATTTAGTGATTTCATCTTCGACAGAACATAATTAAGGCATTAAAAGAATCTGCAAGAATATCTTTTTGTAAATGGCAGCAGTACAAGCCTGGGCAGAATGCCTGTAATTTCCAATCACTCAGATGTCATTGCATCACAAATGGGCATTACAAAAAAAAATTGTAAAATTAATCAATAATCTGGTAAATAGTTAAAGAGGAAAGAGGGTTCCATTGGACAATTACTGCAATGATTAAAATATTTTAGCTGCAACAAGTTCTTTAATGCTAACTGATGCAGGGAGTAGGTTCTTCCTTGTTGAATGACCATCATGTTACTACAGCGCATGGAAATTGGAAAATGCCAGCATTCATCAGGCTCATTGAGCTTGTCAAAGGCTGACTCGTGGAGTAAGAGACATTATTTTTACACTGTTGGCCACTAGAGTCCAAACCTGAAGCTCATTAAGAGTGTTTCGGACAGTATGGTGAAGACTTTACACAGCAGCCTGACTAACCCGTCGTCAATACCACATTTCAACAGTCCGAACAGCCCAACAAATCACTGTGTATGGGACTTTTTTTGGACAGTGATTTACAAATCAAATACTGACAAAGCAAATATAATACATAGTTACATCAACAAATATCAGTGAAAAACTTGAATGTGCAATAAGGGAGCCGTACATTAACAGCGTGTGCAAATGTATAGATAACTGCTCTGGGTTTATGATAGACCACAATATACATTTCCATGATGATGATTTCTTTTGGCTTTTTCCCTTTCGGGGTTGCCACAGCGAATCCAATTTGCATATTTGATTTGGCAGATGCCCTTCCTGACACAACACAAACTGGATGCTCATCCCAGGAATCGAACCCAGGTCGCCTATGAACCGGCCCAGAGCCTTACCAAGCCAATTACATTGGCTGGATTGGTCGGACAGATGTTTCCTTTTCCATATCAGCTTTATGTACAAAACATAGATGCATGGCCCATGTCATGAACTTTTCACAAATCCAAGGGAGAATAAAGCTATGTTTTTAGAGTTACGATATTTTCCTTTTACTATCCATTCAAGAGGTTCAAATTATTTGACAGGAAAGCTAATAGGTACATGGTTTGAATATGCAAATGCAGAGGGAAAGTGAAGAGTGAATCTGTGCCCTGCTGCTTGGTCATGTAGTGGAACAGCAGACAGCTTTTCACCATACCAGTCGTATTTCTACCTAAAAGCTTGCTGCACTTGAGATGTGGAGAGTCCAATTCAACAGGTTCCTCTGGAAGCTAAATATCAAATTAATAGCCTTCCCTTCATCCACTCTGCAGTGATTTGATGGCTGAAAAACACAAGCAAAACAATCTTTATCATCTCCCTTATTTATGCCTGTGTTCTTTTTCACTCTACTGTATATGAAGCTGCTGTGCAGTGCAGAGATGCTGTGCCACTTTCTCCTCCTCCTCCTCCTCCTCCTCCTCCTCCTCCAAGAAAGCCTGTCTCCCTCACCTCCTCTTTGATGTTGGCCGTCTCCTCCCCCTCACCGCTGAGGCTGCCCTCCCCTTCCTCGTCCTCCGCCATCCCTCCCTCATCCTCGTCATCCCCGGGGAAATGGATGAGGTACATCTCCCTGGCCTCCTTCCCCCCTCTTCCTCCTGCTCCCATCCCCACAGCTCCTCCAGTGCCTCCACCTCCCCCGCCGCCGCCTCCTCCTCCTTCCTCCCATATACCTCCAGGCCACCCTTTAGCTGCTGCTGGGCCCCTCTTTGACTTGCCTCCTGTGGAGAAGAGAGGAAAAGAAGGGTAGGAGGGAGGTGAGAAAAGGAGAACAAGTAAGGAGGGGGTGGGAGAGTGGGATGAGACAGGGAGACAGGAAGGAGAGAATGAAATATGAGGGGGAGACAGATAATAAGGAGGAGATGAGTGGAGTGCCAAGAAAGGGGAGCAAGGAGGAGGAGTAGGAGGAGGGGATTTGAGAGGGAGACAGGAGCACAGAGGAGGTTGGGGGAAGGGAGAGAGGAACAGAAGTGGGAGGAATAGTAAGCATGATGAACGAGTGAGGAGAGGGGGCGTAGAAGGACAGACGAGAGTGGGAGAGAGGAGAGTAAACACGTGACAGGAGGAAAAAAGCAAGAGATGGAGAGAGGAGAGGGAGAAGTGGAGTTGGCGGAGGTGCAGGCGAGGGAGAGCAAGATGGGGGGCATATTAAAGGAGAAAGTAGAGGATGAAGTGGTGAAAAGAGGAGACACAGCGAGCACAAAAGTGGAAGTAAAGAGGGAGTGTGTAATTATGGAGGGAGGCGGCAGTGGTGGTGGAGAGGAGTGCAGTGGAGGAGGTGGGGGGAGGTAGGAGGGAGAGTGTGTATTTGCAACGTGATGAAGGAGATAACAGAGCAGGAGAGCAGCGTTGGAGGAGGTGGGGGCAGGGAGAACGGAAGGAGGAGAGGGTGTGAAGGAGAGAAGGAGCGGGAAGGGGAGGAGGTAGAGTTAGAGTGAGACAGAGAGAAGTGAAGGAGGTGGGGGCAGGGAGAGGAGCAAGGCAGGAAGGGAGGGAGGGAAGGAGGAAGGGAGGGAGGGAGAGAGAGTGTGCACAAGCACAGAGGAGTGGGAGGGACAGAATGCAGTGGAGAGAAAGAGGAGAGGGGGAGGTGAAGGACAGAGGGAGCGAACATGAAGAGGAGGCGGAGGAGGAGGAAGGGAGGAGGGAGGAAGGAGGAGGGAGGAAGGAGGAGGGAAGAGGAGGAGGGGCGGGGGAGGAAGGGAGAGATCAGCTCTTGCCAGATGGTTTCCAACAAAACAAGTGCGTCTTCACATAAGCCTTGACTGCATAGCAATAACCCTGTTTGTGATGTTTAAACACAATATTACACTAAAATGGACAAGATTTTACCAAGGTGTCACTACATTGTAATTACAACTTTATAGCCGACACAAACTAAAGGCAATACATGTCGCCCTAATTATGGAGGGAAAGCCGCCTCGCGAGACAAGACAGATACTTACGGGTTTGTTCAACTTTGCGTTTCTGCCGCCCTCCGGTTCCGTCCTCCTCCGCCAGCCCGGCGTTGCGGCGGTTTGCAGCCCAGCCCAGCCCGTACTTGCGTTCGGTTCTCAGCTTGTTCTCGGTAAGCCTCAGTCGCAGTTTGAGGGCATCGTTCTCCTTCCTGTTGAGGGACAGCTCGACCAGATAGTCGTTGACCGTCTCCTGGAAGAGTTTGGTGATCTCACAGACAGAGGCTCGGATCAGACTGTCCATGACAGCCGTCAGATGCGTCTCAAACGCGGTGACTGATTCTTCCATCATGGTAGCCACAGGACCTAATAGTTCAAGAATTAGTGTTATCGTGTCAGTCTGACAAAGACACGAAAACATTCAACCGACTTATCCATTTGAGGTCACTTTGCTTCACTTGGCGGCATACATACATATGAAGAGGATCGACTGTATTCCCGATGACATTTACAGAAGACTGATTTATCACCAGCTAGCTGCTACAACAGAATGTTATCAGTGGACTATGACAGGACTCGGCGAATATATATTTACACTGTCGGTATTCGTTCGCTATTCACATCTGAATCGTATCTATACTTTATTTGGAAAGCCGTTCGTGTAGTTTCACAGATAAAAAGACATGACCCGGCACAAGTTAGCTTGCCAGTTAACTTGAACCAGCGACCGACGTAATAGTGTTAAAGTAGGAGTAGCAACCTTTCCGTAACGGTGGAAAGTGGTAGCGCTAGCAGCCGGCTAAATTAGCCTTGTATACGTACCGTTTGTTACATGAAATGAAGAGGATTAGACGAGAAATGGCAAAAGGTCTTTACTTCCTCACTTCTTAAGAATTAGCTTGTCCGTTGTTTGTGATCACAGAGCCAGCACGACAAAGGAAAGCACCATCCAACTTCTGTCCTCTCTCCCAGCCACTGTTTCCTCTTCACCTCCTTCAGCACTGCTTAACGATGCTTGACAAGACTGCGCATGCTCAGTACCGTAATTATCCTACACTCAAGAGCTGCCGCACCCTGAAAAAATCATAACCTCGGAATATAACGAAACTTTTACATTTGATGAGACTTTAAGAGTTTTTGTGAACGTTTCTTTAAGCGATATGTAATTTTTTAAAATACAAATTAACTCACTCTATTCGCGATTGGAGTTGTTGAGGGCATGTGTTTTGTCGGTATCACCCAGGGGGAGGGGGCGCTGTGGTTCCGTCTTCCACAGCATTTCCAAGAAGAAGAAAATAAGCTAATTGTCTTTTTATTCAACCGTTCCGTCTCTTTCACGTCGCAGTATTTTTGGGAAACCTCCTACAAAGGCCTAACAATGCCTATGTTCGTAGTGAGCACTAACGTGGCCAAAGATGATGTTCCGTCCGCTTTACTCTCGGAGGCTACTGATGAGCTAGCAAAAGCTATGGGCAAACCGGCACAGGTAAGTCAAAGACATCTTTTCCGCGCAATGTAACGCAATGCTTATTATTATTTTTTTTCTGACTTATCGCACAAGTGTTTATTAACACACAGCTAGCAGAAAATATATCTCTACTGAATGAATGCCATAGCTACATTGTGCAATGCCATGCAAACAGTCCCAGGTAGATGATTGATGAGCTGAACCCACACGTTAAAAGAAATCTGCTCTCGCGTCATAATAACCAGGAGTAGGGATTTTCAAGTGTTGTTCTCCCATCAAGCTAAATCTTCCTTAAGAGATCCAGAAAATGGACTGTCATATTAGTATTACTGCAGGTTGTAAATACAAATACATTTTCATCCACAATGACCTCTTCCCTGGTAGTTCATCACCATTTACTGCGATAATGCGTATAACCCATTTGTAAAACTACGTGTTTCTATAATGACTGAAGCATCTGAACATCCAAATGGGTCATGTCTGATGGCAGCAACACCCCCATGACTTATACAGAGCTGTAAATATAAAAGTATAATCCTAGTATCACTCTCAAGAAACACATGTAGGTATGTGCGTAAAAAAGTGCCTACGGTTCTAAAAGCATCAGCTCTTCTTTATAGCTGGAAGTGTGGGCTAACGTTATATGTACCTGTCTTTATTTTTCCAGTACATTGCTGTGCATATCAACCCTGACCAGATGATGATGTTTGGAGGAAAAGGAGACCCCTGTGCCCTCTGCTCCCTCCACAGTATTGGCAAAATCAGTGGTGCTCAAAACAAGCAATACTCCAAGATTCTGTGTGGACTGCTCAACAAACATCTGGGCATCTCTGCTGACAGGTAGCAAATGCACGCTCACGAGTATGTTCCTTGCACATAGTTTGAAATGACAAAAAATATGTTGAAACGGAGTGAAATGTTCTTATATATATGTTCAATTTTATTGATTAACCTACTTCTCCCTCTGTTTATTCCAGGATATATGTTAACTTTGTAGACATGGATCCAGCTAATGTGGCCTGGAACAACACAACTTTTGGCTGATCTTGGGGTCCAGCATGCTGAAATAGAAGATGGCTACTTTATGTTCCTGCACATACCTAGTTTTAAAATAGGTCAAATAAAAGAATCAGGGCACACTATAGTCACTGGTTAATACTGCACTTAGCAGAACTTGTAAGCTTTGCACTAATAACATCTTCCATTTAAATGCAATAAAGCAAACCTTGTGGACCATGAAGTAACCTGTTTTCTCATATTGAAAAGCCTTACCTTAATACACTACGTTACTACAACATATAAAATATTTTTTTTCCATTGTCATTATATGAATTCATTGTAAATGTTAAATGCATCCCCCTGTGTAATTACTAGTATTACAAGTTCCAAGGTTGGTTGAATCTGGGAATCTTGGATTTTCTCAATTTTAGAAATTGCATAAATTTAAGAGTGTTTATTACACAATGTAACCAAAAATTAAATGCATATAATTTGAGATTGCTGTTAACTTTATTCTCAGACTGTTAGGCTATCTTGTCACACCCATGAGACCTAGAAGAAACCTTTATCTCAACTACAACCTACACTTTATTTTACGTTGGAGGTCAGTTTGTGACCAGTTAGGTCACATCAAGATACTATGTTAACCCCTCATAGGCTGGTTTGAACTACAGGAGGAAGAACAAAGGGAATGGATAGGATTAACATGAATATGTACAGGTAATCTGGCAGCCATTATCAAGTTTTTTACCAGAACCTAAAACTAGAGGTTGTTTTACAAAGTAATATGAAAAGAGAAAGTCAAAGAAAAAAAGGAAAATGAAGATGCCATGCCTGCAACAAGAGTAAAGATCCCATTTCCAGATTTATCAAAGGATCTATAGAGTAGGAAAGCGGTCTTTACATAGAGTATCCTCTCCTCAATTAAGAATTAAAAAAATAATTTAAATTTAGATCTTATTTGCATCAGTTGTCCAACAATACCCTATTCATGCTCAAACTCGTGATTCAACAAGATGTTTATAATACAAAAGTAAATCCAAGGTGTAGAACATTCACAGTGGAGGGTGCAAGATGGGTTTTATTTGTCACATCCGAAATAAATAAGGATTCAGATCAGATACATTCAAATGAATTAGACTTAGAAATGTCAGAATGCTCAACCAATAAACCAGCCGGTAAAAACAATGCACGGTACAAGAGAGACCGGAAAGAATGTTGCACTGCAGAAAACGGTGGAAAAAACGAGTGGGTTGGCTGTGGGTGGGAGACTCCCAGCTGGCAAATGTACATGTGGAGGGTCAGAAACGGTAAGACACGTTTCAGTCCACTGCAACAATTATGTACGTCAAAAAAGGGAACTGTTCAAAGAACTGGCAGCAGCTGGAGACCATACTCAACCTGGATGACTGGCCTGAAATAGAAAAGCTGATAGAACACAGACATTGTTTTACACTGAACAAAATATTACCGTCATAACAAAGTAAGAAACAGCAGAGGGCAGCAATGTGCATAATTGTAAAAGGATGAAGAAACAAGGGAGTCGTTTCCTGCAACTGAAGTCAGTGAGATTTAAATGTACCGAAGGAGGCGCATGGGTTTATATTTTGGTCACCAAGGCCTTTTTTGGAGGAATAAATTGTTTTTAATTTGAGTTGATTCATTTCCAACTTCACAGTATAGTCAATGTTTGAGTTTTAGGATTATTTTTCTTGCCTTTTTTCCATTCTTTTGAGGGACTTGATATTGGACTGTGATGAGTAGAAGATCTGAAGAAGGAGTGGTTTAAAATCCAATGAGTGAAAAACTACAACCACCACAGGTTTCTTTATACCTTAAACAACCACATGGGCCACATTGACCCATCCACCATCACTGTAGTCTGCGTGTTGTCCTCTGTGATTGTATTGTTTCCTTTGACTAAGCAAAGTGACTCAGTCCTCCAATGGCTGAAGGGTTGGTGGTTTGAATCCTGGCTCCGACTCTGCACATGTCAAAGTGTCCTTGAGCAAGACAAAAAGAAAATGACCAAAAATCACAGTAACCAAGTTCAACTGATGTGGGAAGGTGCACTGAATGTCCCTGGTCAAACCTCTGCTGCTCCTCACGTCGACTCTGAAGGTACATCGCTTACATTATTCAACAACATGAAATCCACAGAAAGATCCAGAGCAGAATCGTACCGTAATATGTACGAAGAACACGATGTCCACCAGTAAAAGACAGCATAAAATATTTGCCCAGGGACGTTAAGTAAGAATATGTTGACCTGTTGGCTCATATAGGTCAAAGATGAAGGAAAACATTAACAGGCAAAGAGTAAAACATTGGCAAGATAAACAAAAGACAGAGGAGAATAACCCCTAAGACTGACTTTGTGTCCACAGAGAGGAAAATGAAAAGTGAGCGGATGGACTCTTGCAAGGATAGAGTTAAGGTCTTTGATACTGAATTTGACCTACATCCTCACGTTCATTTTCACGTCAGGTGCAAGGTAAATCTGCCATGTCTTGTAATTACTGTAAAAATAACACATCTGTGCATATACTTGTGTAACATACACAAAGGTAATCACACATGTAAGATGACAAAAAAAATTCCATCTTGAGAACAATCATGAAAGTTGAGCAGAGTCATGAAAATGAGATTTCTTCCAGCAAAAAAAAATGGTAAATGGATTGCACTTATATAGCGCTTTTCTACACATTTATAGTGCCCAAAGCGCTTTACATTGGCCTCACATTCACCTCACACACTAGTGGGCGGCTGCTGCTATGTAAGATGCTGCCAGACTCCACTGGGAGCACTTTAGGGTTCAGTGTCTTGCTCAAAGACACATTGACACGTGGACAGCCGGAGCCAGGATTCGAACCACGGACCCTTCGGCCATTGGATGACCCGCTCTACCAACTGAACCACCCAAAATAAAAAAAAAAAAATCACAGTTAAAGACAGAGTTTGAAGAGAAGCGAGTTACATGATTGAAATAGCAAAAGATGGTCAATAAATGCCCTGATGGTTGTGTCTGTAAAATGTATGAAAGCATTGTGAAGAGGTGTATACTACTTGGTTGAACACTCTTGCATTCACACTGTAGAGATGCCTTTAAAATGTGTTGTGTGTCCTGCAGAGTTCAGCCACCATGCAATTCTACCCACCCACAAAAAAAGATACCAGAGTTCAGCAGCATGTACGTGTTTGAGGTGATAAGACATTCACCAAAGAAGTGAAGGACAAGGCTCTTCTGCAACATTTGCTCGGAAACTGAAAACGTGTGTTTGGCTTGTGATAAATGCTTTGTTGCTGTAGAATGGCTGGATAACCATATGAAGCATGGGCACAGCATAGTCAGTCACTTACATGGATGATCACTGTATATGTGAGTTACGATTGATTGTAGGATTTTCACTGAATCTAACTGCCATCTATATTTAAGGAGTAAAAAAAATCACAGAAGTGTTTAAATAAGCCCTGTAGTTGATAAATAGTATAATTATCAGAATAATTTCTCTGAAAAAGTAAAGATTCTTCTTCTTTTCTATATATTTTTCCCTTCAAAAACATTTAAATACATACATAAGCAAGACATTGTACTGTAAGATACACCCACACACATATATATCTAAAATACTTCCTTAATGTCATATTCATGTTAATTTTTTCCAAAGTTGATTTTGACTCATGTGTATATATATATATATATATATTGGGGGGGGGTGTTTGCAGATAAGTATTATTTTGTGGAAATTATATATTTTTCCATATCGGTCTGTTTGGGCATTATTTTCTAAGGTGACATTCTGTTGCTTACTTCAACATTGCTTGTTAATTCATTCATCTTCCAACCCCACTGGAGCCTATCTCAGCTACCTATTGCTTACTACAAGGTGGGTGAAGTGTCTTGCCCAAGGACACAACGGCACATGAGCGGGAATCGAACCACCAACCCTTCGGTTACCAGACGAGCTGCTCTACCACCCGGCCACGGCCACCCAGTTAATTTTCTAAGATAGAATCCAAAGTGAACAGAAATGAACAGAAATGAGTGAGAGCTAAAGATAATGTGTATCATCGCGAGATTTCCCGTTGTGGTCATTACGGGAATCACGGAAATCGCTCAACTCGCTGAATATCGAGTCGCCGCATCCCTAAATGACTGCTAAGTATGTATCTAGTTCATGTATCTAGTTGAGATATTTGGCCAACAAATACCCGGAGCAATTTGTGCTCGGAGTCGTTGGTTGTGTCCGAGCATTTCTGATTAGCTTAACGCTATAATGCAGTTCGTAGTGGCTCGGTACGTTGCGTTGTGTCTTGTTTACATGCTTGTCAGATGTAGCTAATGTTAGCATAATACTGAGCATCAATCGTTGTCCTTAATATTTACAACCTAACACGATTTTTTTTATAGCTTTCGGGCATTTTAATTGGTGTCTTACGTTCCAGTTAAGCTGTGTTGTACTGTCATTTCTTACTGCACATTCTAGTGTCGTCTATAAAGGTAAGAATCAGCTTTGAGAAATTGCTATCTAGAATTTGACGCTGTAATAAACTTGAGTGGATGAAGGAGCGCTAACCTTAATAACAACACGGGGATTAATTTAAATAAATGCGATGCAGCAATAGTTGGGTGCTACATGGCATAGCTGTTAAACATGGCCAAATCCCATGGCAGTTCATAGATGCCAGGACAGAGGAGTGTTCAGTGGTAGATGCGTTGCCCCACAGCTGTCCAGCCCTAGAAGAAATCAGCGGTGCTTATCTGTCGTTGACATTAAACTATCACCAGTGAGACGAATGATGGACTCTGCGAGGACTGCTTTCCATGCTCAGCTCGCCACCGTCATGGACTCCCTACTGGCTGCCGCGGTGTGTGAGATCGCCAAGATCTTTGAGAGCAGCCTGTGTGAGCAGCAGGCGGAGCTTGCGCAGAAAACCGAGGAGATCACCGTCCTCCGAGGAAAACTGGAGAAGGTGGAGCGAAGGCAGAAGGCGAAGGGAGAAGGAAACGACTCAGGGGAGATGCCAGGGGGAGACAGAGAAGGAAATATACGACAACAGACACTGACAGGCTCAGGTAATATTCATGGATGATAATTTTAGTGGTGGAAGTAATCAGATATGGAAAAAATACTCATGCTCCACTTTGAAACTACACCACTATAAAGGTAGCTTTTGCAGCCAATGTTGTATGCAAGAAAACTAAGGATTATCAGCCCACTAGCTACTGTGTATAATCTACAACGACATACAATACAGATACAACTGACATTGAATATGCCTATGTTGTCAATATTACTGCTACATTGATGTACATGTTTAATTTTACTGCGAAAGGGTTTATTATACTTAAAAGTCCTCCATGTTTGTAATGTCGTATCTCATATTTCGGGAAAGAGTTTGGTGACAGCTCAGTCCAAGAGATGATCTAAGAGCATTAATTGATGTAATTTGTCCTAATGAGTGTGTGAATAATATTGTGTAATTTCCACAACTGGATACTTTATATTTGTATATTTAGTGTTTTAAAACAGAAGGATAAAGATATCGTAAGAAAATAAATATGGCCTCTGTCTGTCTGTCTATCTATCTATGTATCTATCTATCTAGTGTACACCTACCTTTATATACTAATAAGACCTTGCAAACATCTTGCTATTAAAAAGACCCTCTTATTATTTAGATGCCATGGAAGACCTCAGTCGAAACCTTAGTGGGATGAAAGAAGAGTCCACGGGTCAGGAGGGAGCCTCAGTAAAACATGAAGTAAGACATGTTCTCATTTAACCATTGCCTACACACAGAAATTATTTTATTCTGGCCAACCAGCCCATGCTGCGTTACTTGTTCTCCACAGCGTGCTGGATCTCAGTCTGATCTCAGGTCTACTACAGTCCAAAGCACAGAGGGATGCCTCACTGCTGGTGACCAGATGGATCCCCTGTCTCCTTCACAAACCAAGGCTAAATGTAAGAAGTCATTATCATCTGAAATCCAGCCCAAGGGTAAACCAGCATTAAAGGCCTTTTTTTGCAATATTCTCAACAAGCAAAAATTCCAATGTGCAATATTCCTTAACTGCTGCTACCATGCTCTCTGCTGCACTTTTTTATCCATATGGCTCTGTTGTGTATATATACAAAGAAAAAAAATAAAATAGAAGTAAAATATATATATATATATATATATATATATATATACACACACATATATTTATACATTTTATTTCTATTTTTTTTTACTACTACATTTTGCACTGAGAGTTGTCGTGTAATTTCGTTGTACTTGTATGATGACAATAAAAGCATTTGATTTTTTGATTTTTCACATGTCCTTCACTTGATTTCTTTGCAGTGTCCCACTGGGATCAGGGCAGTCGCAGTGCAGATCAAGCCCCCAGCCCATTTCTGTCTATCTCCCAGAGCGGGCACTGCTCCCCAAGGACTGACCCAACCCTAGCTCAAACTGGACAGTGGTTACCAGGGTTGAGCACAACCCGAAGTGGAGTTCCTGTTGTGGGGAATTTACAAGCAGATGGCAACAACTGCTCTGGTCCAGGTAGCAGCAGCGCCGCTACACACACCCCAGGCTTTCGACCTGGTTTTGGCTCTGATGAGAACAGTAATGAAGAGGAGGACAGTTCTTTCCCTTTCCTGGATCAGGAACCTGAAAACCAGAACTCTACTACTAATTCAGCACAGGGCCACCAAGTGGAGATGAGGGAAGCACAACAGGACCAGTCACAAGCCACCTCTGGCAATTCTCAATGGCGACCCAGAGAAGACAGAACTGTAAGAAGCCCCATCAATCACATGCGGCGGGTCACAACATTTGGCAATAGGGACCCTCTGCGACCACAGTCAAATTCACAGTCACTTACACTACGGAACATAAACACTCTTAGTCATCCTCCAGCGTCTGGTGGGGGAAATGGACGACCTTACACCTGTCCATATTGTACCAAGTGTTTCACCTACCCCTCCCACCAGCGACGACACCTTTTACGCCACACAGGAGTCAGACTGCACCCATGTCAGTTCTGTGACAAGAGCTTCCTCACACCGTCTGAGCTCACTGTGCACACTCGCACACACACAGGTGAGCGGCCTTTTGGCTGTACGCAGTGTGGTAAGCGTTTTGCCCGGAGTGGAAACTTAAGAGCTCACCAGCGGGATGTTCATATGGGAAAGAGGCCCTTTGCTTGTACAGAGTGTGGTAAGAGGTTTGCTCACAGGGGGAACCTCAGGGTCCACAATCACAGAGTCCATCAAGGAGATCCATACTACATTGAGGATCAGCAGGAACCAGACATAGGCCCTAATCCCATTTGAGGTTTTTTTTTCAATCAAGTTATGTTTCTGCACTTTAATTTTCTGGGAGAAATTAATCGACATTAAGTTGATTTATGTCCCAGTAAAAGTTAAAAATCTCATCAAGTTTAACTATATTGTGTTATTGACATTCAAGGTAAACTAAAATTGATTACATCATGGTTTTAATTTGTCGTCAGTAGTGTGAGTGACAGTAATTTGGGACACACTCACAGAGAATGCATAGCCTGTGAATCTCTATATTGTGAAATATGAGTATTTATAAATAAGTAAAAAAAAAGTACTAGCTGTTGTGTGTAAAGAAAATATTTTCTTTCTTGATGACCCTTTATGACTTGATGAGGGTATGATGTTGTCTTTTTGAATCTCCCAATCTAAAAAGTCTAAGATTTTTTTTATTCTAGAGCCAACAAAGGAGGATTAGTTCATGTTAGATGTAGACAGGGCATGCAGAGGTAGAGTCGCACTTCTCATTCTATTATGTACCCATCTCCTCACACAGTATACGTGTTGTACAATGAAATTGCTTTATTGCTGCGACTACATTACAGTGTTGTTAAAAAGAACTGTACTTCTATTTTCCCATCCTGTTTTGGCAAAGTGAAATTAAATTGTATACTCCTAACCAATCTTTGTTCTCTTATACGTGAGCCTTTGTATCAGGCGGTAGTCTTGTGTTGTTGCACTGTTAATTCAGCACCACCAAGGGGCAGTGTAAACACGTAACACGTTGGACGAGACATTTTGGACAGTATTACTAATAGATTTAAGATGGAAGTTGTTGCTCTCAGCATATTTTCCCTTGTGCCCTATATTTTCCAGTCTTTTCCCCTGATGTTTCTATTTGCGTCATCTTGTTCTATCTCTCATCTCGTCTTATAACTATTGTTACAGCCAAACCGAGTTGAGCTGTTTGAGACTGGCATGGGATTACTGTCTTTAACGTATACAGAAACGAGTTTCTTTACAATGTTGCAAACATTTAATCTTGTATTTTAACATCATCCAATCTTTCCTCTAGAATGGCTAGTATCTCTTAACTGATTAAAACCAATTCATATTGCTACTTGACTCATTAAGCCTGTATACAAATGTCCTGGTCCATAGGACATGCAACCATAGGAGAACTGTCTCCGTGTCACTTTTGCTCTTATGATCACTCTCAGATGCTGAGTAGAGCTGTGTGTAGGTATTCCACTGGCTGCTGAGTCCTGGGTTTATTCATTCAGAGATTACATTCAGTGACCTACCTCCGCTGACCTCCCCTCCCCCCAAAGGTCACCTGTGTCTCCGTCTGGGTTTTACTATCACGTTTTTGTGTTTTGTTTGGGAGAGCATAACCAATTTCTCGCATCTTCACTCAGGTCTTGAATTTTTATATTAATAGATTTATGAGCCAGGTCAGTGCACTATAGGAGTGTGTGTGGGTGAGTGAGTGTTGATAGGAGGGGCTTGAATCCCTGCTGATTAAAGCTGCAGGCTGTTACAGACATTTTCAGTGGATGTACTGAGTTAAGTACTGTATTTATCTGACAAAGTATTGGGTCAAAAATCACTTGCAGATTTGGATGTCGTGTGTGCACATTCATTGGTTTGCTTCGCATCAGCTTTGCAGTGTTTTCTGTTTGTGTATTTTATGCGTAATCTCCTTTCTGCCTTAAGCAGCTTTGCCTCCGGGGAGGAAAATGAACAGTCGACCACACCAGCTTTGTGGATGTTTTATTTAAGTTTCAGAGATAATTGCATTTCCTATTGGTAATGTTTGTATAGATTTTTTTCACTAGGTCCACGTAAGGCAAAGCTTCAAAGGATTCTGCCCATTTTAAAATGGCATAAAATCATTCAACACAAACGGCTCAGATGAAATGACTTGACAGTATTAATAGCTAATACTCTGTTAGGGACAACAAGCCCAGGCAGTGTTTATCACCAAGCGATTGTGTTAACGTTTCCTGGATAAAGCTACGATGTGCTTCTTACCTTTAATATCCACATGTTTTCAGTTCATTTCTTCTGCACCTCAGACTGCAGCTATAATTTAGTAGAGAAAAAACACTCCCGACCTTCTGCCCTCAGACCAAAGAGCCATTCCATCACCATACCATAATCCTCCAGGAGTTAAATTTTCCCCCTGGTACCCAGTTACTGCCCCCCCCACTTCTCCCAAAACATGCTGCATAAAGGTAAAAGAGATGAAACATTTCTCCCTGCTCAGCAGGAGACGTGTGGATATGGAGGAATTCATGCTCCTGGACAATGACAGCGTGTGGATTTAAATGGGTGTGTACCTCTTTCTTTGTGTTTCCATTTTCAAGCAGTGTCTCGTGTTTCTATGTATAAACATATCAGATTGTTGTAATGTGTGTGTGTGTGTTGGCTAGGGGTTTAGTCTTGCCTCTAGGCTGCTCATAATCTATCGGGTCCCACCACTCCCAAGGGTCTGTGGTGTCATGTGGGTTGCCATTGCTGTAGAGAAATCCCCCTTTAGGGGATTATAATGTTGTCTACTGCTTAAAGCACTGAGATCATCCATCGTCTGCTGACTGTATTTAAGCACTTACTTAATGTACTAATAGTGTTTTACTAGGGAGCTAATGCAAAGCTTTTGACGGTCATCTCCTAAAATCCTTTGTCTGGAGAAAATGCTCATTTCATGGCTGATGGACTTGAATAGTTTGGTGGTAATCGCAATAATAAAGTGTAAAAATCACAAGATCTTTAATAGGTTGTTTCAATATTTTACTGATAGTACGTTTTGCTACAGTAAGGGTCAGAGCCACCAAGGCACTTGAGGGCAGTGGCTCTGCTCCAGTTATTGGGTTGAATCTGCTTTAGACATCGGCGTGGCTGTGATGGTGCCTCAGTTTGTCTCCATGTTTTGGGAGTCACAGAGCGTGATGGAGGGGAGGAGAGGGAGTACATTACCTTCTTCTTTCAGAGTTCCTGCATGGGTTTTCAAAGTGCGCGTCTACACGGATGAGTGTGTGTTCTCTATAGGCTAGTCTGTGGTTGCTAGGCAACCTAGTGTCTGCACAGTGGAGTGGGGGGTTGGAAGGGAGAGAAGCGCCAGGTCAACAGAGACAGACAGTCACAATCATCGCCGTGTCTGATTGGACACGTCGGTGCTCCTGATGAATGATGATTCCCGATCATTATCATGTTGACTGAATGTAGGCCAGAGTAGTGGAGTGGTCTCAAAGCCCACCCTTTTCTAGTAAATAAAGTCTGTCGATCTAAAGAAGAAAAAACAAATGACACCACTCAAGTTGTATCTTCTTTACACTAATATGTGTTCATTTTTAAAGTGATTTGGAATTTTTGCAGAATCATTTTGGATTGGATGCAATTCAACTGATCAGGTGCAAAATCTTTTCCATTTAGTTCTGATGTTTCATATTATTCTCCAGGATTTCATAATAGAAAATCCAATCCCACAGAACGAAATAAAGCACTTACTCCATAGAAGAATTTTGATCTCATTGTATGAATATTTGACAGGCAACTGTATTTTTAATACCAAAGATAGGAATAAATGTCATCTATCTCTGTCTGCTTTCAGTATAAAAATAGTGATGGTCATCTAATTCTACAGCAGATGACGCGAGGACACAAAACGGCGTACAATTACTCCAGGACAGTACTCCAGGAGGTGGGTGATTATACTCCACTGTCACCAAGGTAACAGGCCCGGTCCAAGGCCAAGCTTTCATGGTTGAGTGGCACCGTCACGATGGGAGACAGACCCAGGGCAGATGTCACACAGACCCAGGGTCAGGCACAGCAGGTTAATGAGGACAGCTGAAGACAACTCTGAATTTGTACCAACCTGCCCCAATCTGCCCCATGCAGAGGAGGTGACAACAGTGTATTGCAATGATGAGTATAGTGAGAATAAGCATAAAAAAGTCTGCTTTTTCTCTTCTCATAGGGTGGATCACAACAAGTCTGTTAAAGTTCAATCAGTGTTTAATTTCTTTTTGCCTGATGGACGATGAGGGCAGTAAATTGCATCTCAATAACTAAAATAAAGCACGCACACACTACGATATATCAATTTCTTTTAAATGACCAGTTCAGGTTGAGAGATGATATTTATTTCTTCTTAGTTTCAGTAAGAAGTGATGTGTTGGTTGTGATTGGTTAAAAATTGACCCGCAGTTTGTTCAAAAGCCAAATGCTAATATTCACAGCAGGTGACATCCATCAACTGTCATAAACAGATGGGTAAAATCTGCAGCTGAATCATAAATAAGTGGTCCGTTATCATTTACTTCATATAAAAAGTATCACATTAAATACATCTACCTGTAAAAACACCGTACATTGCCTTTTCTTGTAATGATCATGTATGCACCTAATTTGTTCCTGCGTATTCTGTAGTGAATTAATTTCCCATTTGTTCATAACGTTATTTGTTTGTCGGTGAGTTGTAAAATTGTGCAAACGTCCTGTCTTATTTTCAGAAATGCAATTGTGTGTTGTACATTTTCCAGATGTATTCCATTTATATCATATCTCTAAAAATGTGAATCTGAATATATTATGTAGAAAGTACTATGCTTGTAGGTTACTTTTGTGAACGTAAGCATACTATAAGAATGTCTGAGGCAATAAAAGGATTGACATATTTTCCCCCTGATACCCCGTCTGCTGTGGGTTTGGCAGAAGGTGAGATCATACAGTGTACTGTAATTGAGAGTTAAATACTAAACCTTATGGATTTAGAGAATTAACCAGAGGGTGATTTTGGTGGCATATGTTTGGGGTGAATAGGTGGGGGAACACAGGTAGGACAGTGACTATGTATGGGGAACAGTGGGTGGGCTTAGGGAAGCTTTGTGGCAAATGTTAGGCTGGCAGGGGGCAGTTAGAGGGGCAGATATGGCAGTGGTGTGTGGAGCATTGCCCATTATTGGTAAGGGGGAGAGAGAGGGGGGAGGGCCATGCTGTCAGTCTTAGAGTAAGTCAGATAAACAGCTCTTCTTGTTCCCTGCTGAAATTGGTGTGTGTGTGTGTGTGCGTGTGTGTGTGTGTGTGTGTGTGTGTGTGTGTGTGTGAGATGGACTGTAGTGTCT
>JAPTHA010000002.1:12679089-12697595 GCA_029814585.1 Gymnapogon annona
GCGTCAGCCAAGACAAAACCAAGCAGAACCAAACGGCATGAGACAAGACAAGGCGAGACGAGACAAGACAAGACAGATCCTCAGATTCTGAAGGACGAAACAATATCCTAATTTCTCAATCCAGATGATCAGATCACTATTATTATTATTATTATGGGACTGTTAAATAGCTCTCTTTATTTTTAGATAAGACCATTAAATTGTGGAAGGTGAGTGAAAGAGACAAACGGCCAGAGGGATACAACCTGAAGGATGAGGAGGGCCGCATCAAGGACATCTCTACCGTTACCTCCCTACAGGTATCTATCTGTCTGTCTCTCCATATGTACGTATGTACATATGTGTGTGAATGCACATGAATAAATGCAGTGGGTTTGGTAACGTAACTGGGTCAGTGGGTACAGATGTTTTTCCATGTGTAAAAATGGGTCACTGGCACAAAGGTACATGTGGGACAAATACAACATCTGCACCAGATCTACATAAGTAATGGCGTCGCTGTTTGTACTTGATCCGAATTAGTGATTGCCAACAGTGCATATTTATGCATACGTATACATAAATTTCATCCTCTATAAAAAGATTGGAAGACTATGTAAATGCCGGCAGCACAATGTGCAATATAGAATACATTAAATATGTGTGAATGCATGTACGTGGACACAATATTTATTGTAAACGCCTCTATGTGAAAATACAGTTTGTCAATAAAAATGAGCTTTAAATCATCTATTAGCAATAAATGTCATCTAGCTCAAACAAGTAAATTTGGATTACACTACATGTATTATTTATATCACAGAAACCAGTCGTTTAAATATTAATAAGTAATACTCCAAGATTAAATTTAATCTGCTGATATTTGGCCGTCTGTCTCTCTCACAGAAGTCAGTCAATTAAATATTAATTTATGATACTCTTAAAAGTTAAATTGAATCTATTGACTTTTTTTTTCACCATATGTCTTATTAAAATCAGTGGGATAGGATTTGACGCTGCTTTGTCCTTGTCTCTTCAGGTGCCTGTGTTAAAGCCCATGGACCTGATGGTGGAAGTTAGTCCACGTCGAGTGTTTGCCAATGCCCACACCTACCATGTGAACTCCATCTCCGTCAACTCTGACTATGAGACCTACATGTCAGCCGATGACCTCAGGATCAACCTCTGGCATCTGGACATCACCGACCGCAGCTTCAGTATCCTTTGCGTGTGATTGTAAAGGTCAGATAAAAAAAAGGCTTATATAATTGTAAGCAAGCAACTGTGGAGCATCAACATGTCAATGCACTCACACAACCTGGAAAAAGATTTAGTAAAGGACAAGGACGCAGCTAATGAATGCATAGGTTCATATAGGGATGCTTGTATTATTCAATGTCCAGTAGTCCTTGGCCACAAACACACACACACATATATACACACACACACACTCACACAAGTACAGACACACAACACACGTACACAACAAACTCCCTCATCTATATCCCACTTTGTTGTATAAAGAAATGCACAAAGACACAGTGTTGGGGGAGGGGCATATTATTCTTGAGAAGTGAAAATGTAGCTTAATGAATAATTCAAAGGTTGCATAAATATTTCAGCTTCTTTCTGAGTTCTAATCCAGCTCAGTAGGACACAGCAGAGTCACATCCCCGACCCAGAGAGGATTTATAATATTACAATTTATATGAATAAGGAATTACCAACAATCCCCCCCAAGACATATTTATATTGCTCTCTTTTATTTCAGCGATAAATAATTTACATGTGTTTGTTACATATGCATTTGTACACTTTGTTTTGTACATATTTGGAGTTAAGGACCCATATGAGTTTGTACATATTGTTAATACACAGATGATGAGCGTGTTTAGTGCACGGCCACTGGACACCCGCACACTCTCAGTTGTTTCCCTGAGTTACGCCACCTTTCCGCAGACATTGTGGACATCAAACCAGCTAACATGGAGGATCTGACAGAGGTGATCACAGCAGCAGAGTTTCACCCCTACCACTGTAACCTGTTTGTCTACAGCAGCAGCAAAGGCACTCTGCGCCTGTGTGACATGAGAGAGGCAGCACTGTGCGACAAACACTCCAAACGTGAGTAACCCTCACCTCTCAGACCTGCTGGTCCTCTTACTTATCCTCATGTGATTCTTTGCAAACAGCCCTACGCTTCCTTCATAACACGACTTAAACACTGCATGAAGGAAAATCAAGCCTGTGACCATCAGTAGCTTGTCCTAACAGTGTTTGTGTGTTTTTTTGTCCTTTACTTATTGTCTTTCTTGTCGCCTGACGAGAGACTACAGATGCAAATTAGTACTGTTGCATCACTAATGCACTGTCCTTGATAGGTAAATAAATAAACACGTTCAACACATACATAAAAATACATTACAACTACACAGAACAGAAGTTGATTTTTCCGACCCAGCAATTTACAAACCACTCCCACAATGTTTAGACGACCGTCCCAGTCTGCAGGCAGCTTTGCACTTCCAATTATTCTGTGAATTATTATACTTTTATTGGAATGAAAATTAACACGCAGATTATTCAAATGTTGACCCTATTTGATTGATTGATACATTTTTATTTCAGGTAAAGGCAAAAAAAAAGAATAAAAAAACAACAACAACATATTTTACACTTTACAATTTCCATACAACATTTCATATCAAGTTTCGGCTTTTTTTTTAAGGAAAACATAAATGCAATATGCTATTTTGCCTATCACAGTTAATACATATTAATAGCCTTCTTACTGGTAGTTTTTGTGTCACTGCAAGATAATACACAACATTAATTTATTATCGGTTATCGCAGATGTGTTTTGTCTGTTGTTGGTGTTGTTTTGTAATAAGATGAAACCCGTAAAATCTCAGGTGTTTCAGTTATTATAAGTAAATTATCAAGGCACGGCATAATAGATATCCTTATTGTTCAGAAAAGTAATACAATGGCTTTTGTAGTTTTCCGCTTTGCAGTAATATTTCTTTATTTTCTATATTTAAAGGCTCCCATGAATTTGGTTTTCTTAAGGAACAACTATTCGTTTCACAGGATGTTTTTTTTTCTACTACCCACGGGAGATATTTCCTCTATTTTTGTTTTGTGTTCCTTTCATAACAACCAAGTTACAAAGAGCAGCCGGTCCTTGTTGCACAGACTTAGCAGTGCTTTGACGGACCAAATGTTCAGCTGAACCAAGACTTTTATGCAAAATATTCACTGCGACGTGACAGAATTTATTTCCTTCTTTGTATCATCACCTTAAATGAATAATTTTTAAAGTACTTAAACCTCAGGGTCAGAATGTAACAACCTTAAAATCTTCTGCAGCTCACTTTGCCACTTGCTGCTCTAAAGGGTCCATATTGCATTAGAGAGATAACATCAGGTGTTTTATAACTACTGCATACTTGAAGGGGTAGTTCTGCCTTATCTATCATCAAAATATAGATTGATGTAAATGATTTAATCTATATTTGTGCTCGTGCTTACACACATCAGCATGTCAGCTTCTACGCTGCTCTTCCTGAGCTTCAGTTAAACACCACTCTCCCCCCCTCCTCCCAGTGTTTGAGGAGCCTGAGGACCCCAGCGCTCGCTCATTCTTCTCTGAGATAATTTCCTCCGTGTCAGATGTCAAATTCAGCCACAGTGGTCGCTACCTGCTCACCAGAGACTACCTGACAGCCAAAGTCTGGGACCTTAACATGGAGAGCAAGCCCCTGGAGACGTACCAGGTGTGTTCTCTTCATGTACAATGACAAGGTTTTTCCTGCCTGCAAGATGATGCGCTGATACCCTGCTGAGGGCAAGGAGAACAAATCGATAACTGAGGAACCATTAATGCATGTGTGTGTCAATCTGGCCGTCATCTAGAGGGCAGAAGGAATCAACGCTGGCTGTTTGAAGTGTGTGTGCTGAAAGTCTTGTGTACTACAAGTGCAGAGTGTTATACTAGACACTGCAGTCACATTGTAGCAGCTGTTCGACTCTTTTACTCACCCATCGCCATCACTGACTCATAGATCTGCTGATCATCTATACAGCAGCCGGCAGAATCCTGACTGTAGAGCTCAGTACCGTTAAGTCCTTGTACTGGACAGTACGTAACAGAATTTAGAGACAAACTTTCTTGGTAAATGTCTTTTTTATTTACATTTGGCATCAGTAGAGGATGTGAAATGTAATCACTCATTAATATATGTTCATACATACTGTATGAACATATATTACGTCAGCCACTGATCACATGATCAGTGGCTGACATTAGGTTTTCGTTGTTCCATTTGATTTCATTTTACCTTTTACTCTAAAAGATTTTGTATTTTGGACAGTTATATTAAAGAGAGCATCTTGGAAAATGAACAACAATCTAAACAAAGGAATCATGGGGAGACGATTGCCCATCTGAATCACAGTAGCGGTTATTACATTTTTCCAAAGCCTTTTAAGGATAATTGGATTGATTACCAGTCGGAAAATATACTTCAGAGGAATCAAATAAAATCCTCCTATTGACTTGAGGTTTTCAATTTTCCACAATAACCTTTAGTCACATCAATAATGTTTGCATGACACCAAAACTATAAATCATTTTGCACTTATGTACATTAGATGAATTGTGCTTATGATGTGCATAAAAGAGATGCACATATAAAATAATGTTAAGAAAATTTTACAATCAAAACATTTTTAGATGTTGTATTTTAACATTTTCACTAACGCTAGCAGTTGTCAGTTATGATGCATTTATACACAGCAGAGTGTGTATCAGCCCCTGCTTGTACTGTGTGTTTAGTAGTCCAGTCCCGGGATTGTTGGTGAACGTGTGTGTGTTTTTATCTGTTTGACGTGTGAGGTCCTGTGAGGCAGCCAGGAGTGGGAGGCTAAGACGCACTGGAGCTATTTATAGACTGCTGAGCTTCCACTCATAAAGTGAAGTGGGAAGGAGGGATACCTTACACAGCACCCAACACCTAGATCTGCAATGCAGCACAGAGAGAGAGGAAGGAGGAGACGGGAGAGGAGCGAGGTTGTGTGAGGGGAAATGGAAAAAAGAACGGGAGTTTAGATGAGAGGATGAAAAACAAGGATGGCAAAAGATGTTAACACAGTGTGAGGGGGAATAATGAAACATGAGGGGTGGGTGGAGGTGGGGGGGGGGGCATTATTGTGTTGACAAATGTATACCTTTAGTCATTATGGAGGGAGATAATACACATAAATCCAGCAAAAAGGAGGCACTGTACGCTAAATCAGACAAAATGCGGAGTGAAAAAAAAAAGCGGTATATATTAAACTCCAGCTGACACTGTATCGTTCCACCTGGTTCAAAATGACCCATAGGGGAGAACAAAAATGTCAGTGGATTTGATGTACTGGCATGAGACGACCTCAGCTTGACCATTTATTGATTGAGAGGCGAATGTTGACTGCTGACTTTATGCAAAATGTGAAAACAGGGCTTAAGGCAGGCCGCGGTGGCTGGAGAGGGTGGAGGTTTCCAGCCCCTGCATTAGCGAGCGGACACAGTGCTGACACAGTCAGGTCAGCTGAAAGCACAGGGGAAGAGATTTATTAGTCAGTAAATGCATGTGTGTGTGCATTTCTTCATGTGTGTGTCTCTATTATCATGCCCAGGGTGGGTTTGGTAATAGAGAGCTGGATTAATGGATTTACAGATATGGAAAAGCAGTTTAGATTAAAATGGAGCCCTGCCTCCCTTATTGCTGAGGGCTGCTGTTGTCTTATTAGTGTCGACATCAGGGAGGTGTGTGTTTCAACTTGCTGGCATTTAGTGTGTTTTGTATAGGCAAAGCTTTTCACATGTGTGTGTATACGTGTTCTTCTGCTCACACTTCTATTCATGGTTTACACAGAGGCGATGACTAACGGTGAGAAGGCTGTGTTACGATATTCTTCTTTTTAATGCATATTTTTATTCCTTAGGTTCATGATTACCTCCGCAGCAAGTTGTGCTCCCTTTATGAAAATGACTGCATCTTTGACAAGTTTGAGTGTGCCTGGAACGGGTCAGACAGGTATGTCAAGCGTTTCCGCGTGCCTGTGAGTGTTTTTCCTTTTCTTTACCTTGGTAAATGCATACATGGGAACAACTACAGATGAAGCAGTAACAGCTCACACACAGTAGTGCCATAAACCTTTGATAAAGTCAGAGGTAGCTTTGCAAAACCCAGGAAACGGTTTCACTCGCAAACCCTTTAAGCGAGTGAGACCCTTTGCCCTTTGAGACCCTTTGGGTGATTAAGGGCAATATGAAGAAAATTTGATTGATTGATTGAAATATCAAAATAAGACAAATTGCAATGATTTACAAATCTCATAAAATTGTGTTTAAAAGCATCAAATATTTAAGCTGAGAATGATCATTGTTTCAAGAAAAAAAAAACTACAATGTGTCTTCAAAAAAGTCCTTATCCACATCAGCACATAATATCCTTTCTCTTTGAATAACAACTTCCTGGAATAGGCGTTGTCTGAATGGGCCACAGTTGCTGTAAAACATACACATACTTTTTTTTTTATTTCCAGTACCTTCTGAATATCTGATAACTGTGACCATTTGTTAGAGTTTTGTGAGAGGAATTTTTTTTTCTTTTCTGATAAAGGAATCGAGCTGCTCAGTAGTATTCTTCTTCATGTTTTGTATCTAACGAGGCTTTCAGTCAGATGGAGGTCCGAACAGCAGACAGTCCAGTTCTGGACTCAGACTCTTCCATCACAAAGCTACACGCTTGTAATTGATGCAGTTTGTGGTTTAGCGATGCCTTACTGAAATGTGGAAGATATTCCCTGAAATAGGTGTTGTCTGGATGGGGTCCTAGTTACTGTAAAACCTACACATACTTTTTAGCATTGATTGCATTTAATTGACCATAAAATTGTCCATTCCACAGACACTAATGCAGCCCCATACCATCAGAGATACAGGGATTTGAACCGACAAGAATCTGATTCTAGAATTATGTTCAAATTTCAGATTTCTTTAAACTCAACAGTTTTCTACTTTGGCTCAATCCATTTTAAAGGAGCTTTGGGACCTTACACGTGCTCATGGTGTTGGATTTTGTTTTAGCCTTTTTTGTTTTTTGCTACATAGTAGCACGACACAGTCATAGAGGTTCAGTATTGATAAAATTACTGTAGTGTTCTCATAAAGTTCCAATAAATAAAGTCTGCTTCTTCTAATGAAGAGATAAACAATAAATATATTGTGACTTAGTGACTTAGGACACTTGATTAAATGTAACTGGGGCTCATTATGTGATCATTGTACCTGGTCAAAGGTGATTACTGATGGGTTTAAATAGGAACATCAAAAGGAATGTGTCTGAAACCAAAATTATTCCAACTTCAGGGGTAAAAGTGCATGTTCCAAACAAGTACACTAGTCATCTGAGTCCGAGTTAACCAGGTCCTTTGTTTCCTTCTTTTGTTTAGCGTGATCATGACTGGAGCCTACAATAACTTCTTCCGGATGTTCGACCGTAACACCAAACGTGACGTCACGCTGGAGGCATCCAGAGAGAGCAGCAAACCCAGAGCCGTCTTAAAGCCACGCAGGGTCTGCGCCGCCGGAGGGAAACGCCGTAAGGACGACATCAGTGTGGACAGCCTGGATTTCACCAAGAAGATCCTCCACACGGCCTGGCACCCGACTGAGAACATCATCGCTATTGCTGCCACCAACAACCTGTACATCTTCCAGGACAAACTCAACTCCGAGATGCATTAGTGGACAGATGGAGGCGGTGGATATAATGTATTCAAGTTTACACCTACACACAACTATGCCAGAATGTACACATGCAGACACAGTTTCACACATCCGTGAATATGCCTCAAGACGCAGGAAGGCAAGAGTAACACACAGAAACACAGCGTTGATCTGAAGATACATACATGTTGGTCTACTCACTGACACGCTCCCTCACCTCCTCCCCAGCCTCCCCGAACTGAAAGGACCTCGAAAGGGCTAGAAAGGGAACGGGCTGGATTATGCAATGGATTATAAATTGCAAAATAGTCTGAACTGAGGATTTATTGATTGTCACCTTCTGGATTGTGGTTGATGGTGTGTCATTGCTACATCTCAGCTTCTGAGGGGGACGAAAGCCCCCCCAGACCGGAGAGACATTTACATGTTTGTCTTTTTTTTTTTTTTTTTTTTAATCCTTCAGGCTCTATTCCTTTCTCCACCTCCTCCTCCTCCTCTTCTTTCTGTATTTGGCCATTTCTGTTCTGGAACAAAGCCTATTCTTATTCCTTGCCCACTGTTTTGTGTAACAAAACCATCGGTTGTTGTTTACCAGAGGCACTGATAAAAAAAAAAAAAAAAAAAAAAACGAAAAAAAACGGGGCATTTATTTAAATGGCTGTTTGATTTCACATCAGCAACCCGATTTCTGTTTGTGTAGTTTTTCTTTAAATGATGTTAATGATGGTTATAATGAAGACGGTAACAATTAATGATGTGTGTGATGTGCAAGGATGAACTCGGGACCCTCCCCTTAAACCTAAGTGCACCCAGACACCTCAAATCTCTCCATAAGTCAGGAGAGACAATGTACAACTGGGCTTTGATCAGTGAGCTAAAACATTTACATTCAGAAAGCAAATATTACAACACAGCCTAACGTGAAAACACACATTCATATCTCTCCCACAGTGTGTTTAACTCGAATGTTTTCTCTGCTGAAACATCTTCCCTGATTGTGGATTCTGCTTCTGGTCTCGGCCTGCTTCATGTGCTACTTTGCCATAAAGTACAACTCAAATCAAGCAAAAAAACAAAAAATAATAAAAATAACCAAAATAATTTCAACAATCAAGCAAAAAAGATGCTGCATGTCAAACAGATTTAGCGTAGGTGTTTATAAATTGACTGACGGACTGACTTGGCTGCCTTTTTAATCATTTAGACCCAGCTGTACAAAAGCTTCAGGGGCCCGGGGCCCCATGTGGCACGAGTAACCATAGATGACCGAGCTCTCCTACCTTTGTTAGTGTCTTTGGACACTGAAGCATGTTTACCAGTGTTCGGTTCATACACTTACATGTACATTTTGAATGAAGCTGTCCAAGAATCAGTCTCTCTTCTGTGAAACTGAGAACCAAGAAGAATGGAGAATGTTTCAGATTAATGTATTCAAATGAAAAAAAAGAAAACAAAGGGCCTAAATGGTGTCTGTATATATCAATTGTTTTTGACATGTATGAACTTTTCTTTTAGTTTTTTTAAACAAGGCCAACCATTCATCCATAAACAGACAATGAAGTCGATCATCGTACTGATGATTACCCCCAAAGCTACAGCAGAGATACTAGTACCTTAACCTTTTTAGCCTTTCTCATTGATTACTTTGCTAATGTGCAGAATCGTTTATTTTTTAAATCGGTTTTGTTATTTTACTGAACCTTCTTGTGGAAACATCTGTCAGGTTTTTTCAATGTCCAGTCCAAACTAATGTCACATATTTTTGTGTTAATGTATGTTGATAACAAATTGTCAACTGGACAGTTATAAATAATGTTAATATGGTTTTTTTTTCTGAATAAAGATTTCAGCGAAATTGCATCCAATGGTTGTACAGCTGTGATTTTTTAAAAATTGCAATTACTTCATAAACCGGAATTAATTTTATGTGTACTTATGGTAATGAACATGTTATGGAGCTTAGATTTATATGGGATCAAGAGGGTCAGCGTTACTTAAAAGCCATGTAGGCTGAGGCGCCACCTGCTGACACTGTATATGAACTACATATGGAGGCATCCAACTTTCAGAATTTGAAAAAATATAGTGGTTACAGGTAATGATGGAGAAACTGAAGCTTTCTGAACCACTGAATCAATCTGAAGCAACTGTGTTGAAATGGTTCAGTGTTTCGAAGCATTTGACACAATTAAGTGTGGTGACATCTACTCAGTGGTGGACCGTCAAGGCCAGCAAGGCCTTCTCTGCTGGCCTAAACATAATCAGGAGTATATTTTTTAATATATACATTTTTCCACAAATATGAATTTAAATTATTCCCCATGGTCTATACTCAGCATTTTATAGCTTTCCTAAATTGGTCGCTCAACTTCCAGCCCCAGGTGGAGATTTGGCAGGCGGGGTTTATGTTCCGAGTTTTTGTCCAATCATTATTCACTATCATGTGTTGCCAGGTTCCAAAATCTGCCTCTAGGCCTTTAGAAGCAACAGTGCTGGCAAATGATAGTTTAAAGTGAATGAGAATGGACCTGTGGCAATTTACCAATCAACGTCAAGTTTGGCTTCACTGGGGCCATCTAGCAGGCCTATAGGAGCAATGCAAAGCTGCTCAGAGCAGACCTGAGCAGAAACGTCATTGTGATACAGGAAAATATTATTAAAAATATATTATTAACGATCACGTCACCAGACTGACCACCGGACTGTCCACCAGTGGGACACGTTGTTTTGATTTCGTTTGCTTTGATTGTGATGGTTTGATTTAATGTGTGTTGTTTTGTTTTGATCATGATTATTTGTTTCATTTATATTTTGATTTCCTTTTTGCTTTGATCATAAGTTTTAGATTTCATTTGTTTTGATCTCGATGTTTTGACTTATCATGTTGTTTTAATTTACTGTCTTATTCCAAGCCCACCGAAACTCACCGTGGCAGGAGCAGGGATTGGCCATGTACAGGATATGTTCAGACCGTTATTACACATTTTTATGGAGGAGGACTTCCAGACCCCCTTTGTCCCATTGATATTTTTTTGGCTTCCTGTACCCCTGATTCAACATAATACCAGGCAACATGACAAGATATACATCCCTTATTCATTAAATATGAATAAAAAGGACATATTTTCAGAAACATCTCACAAGTTATGAGCAGAATAGTAATTGTTGCCTTTAGTTGTTTGTGTTCAAGTGTTACAGTTTTGCATAAACTCAGCTATACTGCAATATTTCTTGAGATACCGGAACAAAACAGAGGAACAAATAATTTTGACGTTTACTGTTAATACAAGTGCTTTTTCAATTGTAAAATGTTGCAGTCTCAAGTAGTTTTTCTTTTTTTTGACACTTAAATGAACATTGCTATTTAAAACTTCCATTTGTAAAACATCTATTGATGTAGTATTTACATATATTTAGAGCTATTTTGCTTTCTATCCACTCATCAAAATCAATCGCTATGTGTTTACTTTCAATGGTCGGAAGAGTGGATTGATGTAAGGGTTTGAAATGCGTTTTAAAACAATGGGGAAAAAAAAGACATTAAGAATCAAGTGTTTTCACCATATCTTCCATATTTATCAGTGCAAACAACAATGCTAACTTTAACCACACCATCACTCAGGGTCTGTAAATATGTAAAATCCATATGGTTTTAAACCCTGCACAGCAGGAAAGGAAACAATGTGAGGAAAGAGTAGAGATAGACAGCAAGATGCATTCAAAGAGACAGGCCAGAGATAAACCTGGTTAGCTGCTCTGTAATAAATAAGAAATCTGATACAACCATGTGCATTTTAAGAAATAACAATTAGTAACATGATTCAGTTTGGTCTGTCCCACATTATTTTTTAAACCAATGTCTTAAAAAGGCACTTGAAACTAGTGTCTAATAACTCCTACCTCAGTTTGACACAGAAATAGTTGATCATGTTAATTTAAAAGTCAAAAGCTGAGAAATCTTTGATCTTATCCAGTCCATCAAACACAGTTATGCACATGACGAAATGAAACGACCTGAACTGTGAAGACAATGAAATGATTAGCATCATTATTAACGACTTTGGCCAAAATTAAATTAAAGGCCAAATTAAAAGAAAGTCCGTCGTTTTAAGATATTAATGTCATTATCACACAACTTATTTCTTCCAAGGGTGAAGAACACTGTCGAACCTTTGACTCTATCCTTGTTCCTCTGCGGCATTTTCTGTTTCTAATGGTTGAGGTTCAAGCTGAGCTGTAAGGAATGGATTGAAGAAGAAGTCAAACCCAAACTGCAGGGCGTTCTGAGCTGTGCGCCTCCAGTCATGTTCGATCTTGTACTGTCTGCGGCTGGACAAACGAACGTTGCCACATGACAAGCAGTGGATAGCTTTCAGCTCAAACACAGGCCATTTAGAGCCTAAACGGCCCTCCAGAATAGTACTGAACTCCACGAGGCTTCCTGTGTTCAAGTGTAAAAGCACCGACTTGAACTCATTACTGGCTCGTAGAACTATATCCTTAGTGGCGTCTTCATCCTCTATAAGTGTCCCATCCTTGGTTTTTCTCTCCAGTGGCATGCCCATTGTGACTTCAAACTTATAGCGATCAAAGCGTTTGATGTGGCATTCATGTTTGGCGAGTTTCTTAAGTTTACACAGGGGATTTTCTATAGGAGATGCAGGAGCAGGAAGTGGCTGAGGCTCCGCTCTCAAGTTGTTTGCTTCACACGAGGGATAAGGCTCGCCGTACAAACAACGCATCCAATTCCCCACAAACACAGGCAGCAGATTGATGACTGAATGTGGTCCGTTTTCGATATCGGTCACACGCACATATTTAAAGCGCCCGGTCCAGGTGACTCGATGTCCCTCAAGATGGGAGCAAAGGATCTGAGTTTGTGCCATGTTGGAGTCTCTCCACGCCAGAGGACCGCAGAGGTTGCTGTACTCGGGCCACGTCAGAGTAGAGTTATAAACCTTCATGCCCTCCGATCTGTACACGTACATCCAACAGAACAGCACCACTGCACTGAGCCACACTAGGATGAGCTTCACAATGCTGCTTCGTGACAAAGAGCGGAAAACAACGATGGGATTGAGGCTGAAGCGCGTCCAAAGCCTCAGCACAACTGGCACAAAACAAATGGTCAGTGTGACGATCATCTTGGTTACCTCCAGGGTGACGAACCACTGCACTAACTGGATGAAGAGTAGCGTAGCAAGGCCCAATGAGAGTATAGGAAGAGCAAACAGGAAGAGGAAGTAGCCCACACAGGTGCGGATGAGTCCTATTGCAGAGGCGTTATTGAGGAAAACCAAACAGAGCTCACACCAGGTGAAACAAACCAGGTAAGGCACCAGGCAAAGGTAGGTGCCTTTGAAGCCTTTCAGTTGGGCCATGCGAAAGAGGAGATAGACCAGGTGACCATACAGGACCCAGGGCATGCCCAGGTTTAACACCACAATGTCTCCCAGAGGCACAGTTATAAATGTCATCCCCAAAACCCTCAGGAACCACAGGGAGTCGGGTAAGAGGTGAGTTAGGGAACAGGCTCCAGAGAGGACCTCTGTGACCAGGGCTTTACGGGCAAAAAGCTGAGCTGAGGCATGGAGGCTGAGGAAGGCAGTGACGGTGAAGAAGAGAGCAATGGCAGCAAATTCGGAGCAGGGGATCCAGGACTTATCAGCAACAGGGAAGGAGAAAACCACAAAGACCACAGAGAGCAGGAAGTACCTGGACACAAAGAGAGAAACAAAGGGTTAATTTTACTACAGAGGTATTGTCAATACAATTTTACACAGTAAGACATTTCCACTTAGATGTTGAACAATATACTAGTCATTTAATGGTAGATGCTTTGCTAACCTTGTTTATTTGCCAAGTTTTTAATAGTCAGTCCAAGTAATAAACTACTGCTGGAAATTGCCCCCTTAACTGTTAACTAATAACTTCTGAACAAAGGAAGGAATATTCTTACATGTTAATAGTCCTAAACAGGAAATGTTCTTACAGATAGGGCTCTAAGTGGGTCCATCCAAAGTTAGTCTCAGCCTGTTCCAGATCGAGGCCAGGTTCAAAGTGAGCCAGCAGGTCAGTTAGAGCCCGAAAATTCTCCCATGCTTTAGAATTCTAAAAGAAACCAATAACATAACATTAAAAGTATTTCTTTAACTTGTGCTAAATGGTAGCTGAAGTATAATGAAAAAAGTTGAATAAATAGCTCTAAACACAGAACTGTATTTGCTAACCTGGAATACACGCAGCGTACAGATGACCATGGAGAAGAATGAAAGATAGAAAACCAGCAGGGGGATGAGGAAGATGAAGAACTCAATGGTGAGGTTGGAGATGATGAAAAAGAAGATGAGAGCATTGACATGGTGTGTGGGGATTAATGCACTGAGCCACTGCATGCCCGCCCGCGAGGCCCAGTCGATGAGGTGCTCCTTAATCTCCAACAGTGCGTATAGGGGGAATTTGAGCATCTGGTTTAAGCACAAAGGAAAAAAAAACAATGTGAGCAAATCATCATGGACCCAAAATTGCAAAAAGTATATTTGAAATGCTTGTTGCATTTCATTGTAAATCTCCTAGAGGGGGACTGATGCCTCGAAAAATCACCTACAAACTATTTAAAACTCACATACAATAGCTAAGTGTTGGATATAGTAATCAGTGCAATTTCAATCAAAATGCTTAATAGAAAAAAAATTATATGGGCATAAGTTACAAAAAGACCATCCGCATTAATGGTTCTGGAAAGACACTGGCTTTAAATGATCTGTTTTCTATCAGTAGTCACTGGTATGTATTAGCTATGGTCCTAATCTATGATCATCCAAACATGAAGCAGAGTGTGGAGAAGTCTAGTGCACCTGCGTTTACAGGGTGGGAAGAAACAAACACAATAGGAAGTTCTGAAAAACAAGACGTTTACTGAAATTTGACATGTTCCTTTCTACCTTTCACATGTCCCCATGCTTGTGGGTGTTCTACACCCACTTCTTTAAAGCTCTGTCATCCTAATATGTTTTCCAGAGAAAGATTGACATATTTTTTTAATTGGCTATTTTCCCCTCACTTTCCTGTAAACATCCACTGATAAAGTCTGTATAGACTATATACAGTGTATTATAAGTGTGGTACCCCAGTGTGGTGCACAAGTAGCAAACACAGTCATGTCATGTCAACTTCAATGTTTTAGCATGACCTATTCTACTACAGCATCATCAGTACTGCAGTGTCACTGGGTTTCCCACCTTTTGATGCAGGGGAAGCTCATCTGGGTTCTTCACCACTGCAGAATCAACGTCATCATCATCGTCATCTCCTGCTACAGCCATGACCGGTGATGGTGCAATACCCTGGGCATACTTCTTGGTCATCTCAACAAAGTCATCCACACCCACATGGGACGCGGCTGCAAAGGTTTACAGCAGATATGTATGTTAAGTCTCAACCCTGCACGTATCTCTTGTATGTTTTAAAGTCACTCCACAATCCAAAACTATGATCTGTCCAAAACGTACACTCGCTGGTGACCATAGACTCCAAGACTCTCCTCTGTTTCTTGGCAGACCTGTTAAGTGGACCAGGGAAGACAGGCTGGCCTGTAGATACAGGAAAGGTGTCAGGACCAGGTAACAATATAGCCTTATGATGCAACATAGAAGTATGTCTTTGTATGTTTAGAGTAATTATGGCTATTTCACAGATATGACCTCTATCTAATGTTCATTCCATACCTGGTTCTGAGTGGACATGTTCAACATTCTCAAGCATCTCAGAAACACTGACTGACTTCTTCCTCTCTGGGTTCAATTTCCAGTACATGAGCAGGGCAGCTTTTCGAACTCCTCTTTCAAAGCGTGTTTCGGTAGACAGCTTCTTCACCTCCTCATAGTTCTCCAAAGAGATGCCTACAAAATAATGGGAAGACAGTAGTTATGGAAAATTCTCATTGTTTTCTCCACTTATTTTTAACAAATGTAGTAAAAAGAAAACGAAGGGAGCAAGTAGATTGTATCCAACACAAGACTCAGCCTGGAATATAAAAGTGGACTCATCTACTTCTAGCGTTAATGCCAGACCCCAAATTCTATATTTCTGGAGTGAAATTTGCAGTGCGATGTATTCTGGCACCTTTTCTCAAGGCCAAGCACTGCTGCAGCAGCCTCACGGCATCTTTGCGGCCCTGTTTAGCAGCCTGGACCAGCCAAGAGACTGCTGTGCAGTTGTTCAGCTCCTCATCCCTTTCTTCAGCCAGAGCCAGGAAGTAACGTCCCATCTAGGAACAAAAAGACTCTTAGTTTGCAAGGCCAGCAGGACAATGGCTTGCTTTACCCCTGATGTGTCCTTCCCTTCAATAACAGTATCATAATGTTTATCCTTAGCTGGCAGATCTGTTTAGTGCCACCATATGGCTGGTAAAGTCAAAACACACTGACCTTCGTCTGTGCTTTGGCATCTCCTGACTTTGCTCTATCCTCCAGATCTTCAAAACTGACCTCCTCTTCTGGCTCCTCTGAAGGGAAAAGGGAAGTTGAAGAAGTGAGCGACATGATGTTTACGCAAACAAAACACATATGGAAAAAATGTAAGAAAAAAAGTTATGACATTCCATACAAAAAAAAATATTGTTAGACACAAGAAGGTAACTCCAACATAAAAGGCATTTATTGACGTGGTTCACTCAAATAAAAAACTGAAAAGAAAGCCTACATGTGTCGATCACAAGCAGACACGTGCATGGATATAGAAATGTTCATGCATATGGCCTGGAAAACTATTTCAACTAGACCAGTTATTTTAATATTATCCACACAGGACCTAGATAAACAAGAACATAGAAATAGTACAGTCTGTGATGTTAACCAACACGACTGACCTCAATGTGTGATTATGAGTCACATCCTTCAGAAACAGCACCTGTCCTGATGAAACTGGCTAACAGAACCCAGAAGGATTCATTTTTTCTTTAAACTGCCGCTTTATGATAGCCATGAATGTGTGCGTCAACAGCTTAAATGTCTATACTAAATGTATAGAAATTAAAATCAAATCAGTTCCTCATCAAGGACACTGAAACTGAAACTGAAATAAAATAGGCTGACATTAGTGATTCTAAAAAAAAATTATGTCTTTTTTCCTTTCACAAAAATGTATGTTTACATATAGAAATAAATACATAAATCACAAAACATCATTCATACCATCCACATGCCTTACATGAAAAAGCAGAGGCTTTATACCCATGTCTCATTCCAGTCTCTGACAGCAGATGGAGATGTAATTAATCTAGTAAATTCCATTAGATAGTGTTCATCAACTAAACACATGGATCCTAAAATAACACTTCCCACTTCCAGCAACTACACTGAGCTTATACACTGATACAACATTATGTTTTGCACATTTAAATTTGAATTAATCAAAACAAGACTATTGGTTCAGATTCTCTCTGACATAGTCCATAGGGTGCGTGTATCACAGGACATGATAAAGTCCAATGAAATATGTGTGATCCAAATGAAGCGCCTAAGGTTTTAAATTTCACACTTTGCAGTTAATCCATATTTACATATCTGGGAGACACTAACAGCCATGCAGCTGATTAAACGTGATATTCCCAACAGAACAACAACCTTTCCTACTATGTGAACTTTATATAAGACAGTAAGGGTAAGATGTTTCGTCTCCACCAGTCAGCAAAAAGAGAGGGGCTGCTTTACATGTTGTGGTAAATGTCTAGGAGTTGCCATGGAGACACCACACAAGGAGTGTTGTTGCACTGATTGTCGGATTAGAGAGGAGTGAAACCGTATAGTTCAGATTTTGTTTTTGTGCATAAAGTTCTGAAGAAAGTTCAAAAGTTAGAGTTGGAGCCTTGCCTGGTTCAGGTGAGGGAGGAGATGGACGACTGGCTGTAGAGGCTGCATTCAGTTGAGATCTACCCACCAGGGAGGAGCTCCTGATGGGCTGGCGGACAGGTGAGGAAGATGGCGTGGAAAGGGATGAAGAACGGGACAAAAGCCTGGGGGAAATCTGCGGAGAGGCACTGGAGACAGAAAAGGAGGGGGGAGTCGGAGGCGTCGGCAAGGTGATTTTCGATCTCGGCCTGTCTGAGGACAGACTGGCTGTGGCAGTAGATGAATTTGACATTGAGGAGTCTGGCCTGAGGGTGGCGGGGGGTGAGGGGCTGGGTTTTGGGTTGTTTGGGGTGCTGGCTGAAAATGGGTCCATGGCTGAAAAACAATATAAGATGAATTAGTAAAACGTGACAATAGCAGTTCAAGAGAGCAGCAGATCTCCACAAAGATATATAGCCCACCATTCCTATTCAATTATATCAATAAAGCACAAAGAAATCACGTCAGTTTTGTAATATTTTTCATCAGTTGGCTAATCTACCAGGCCCTAACAACTTTAACCAATTATGATTACTACAAAAATAGAAAATAAAATAAAAAAAATAACCTCTTCACTGTGGGTTTAAGTAAAGATGTAGTGACAGATATTCTGAGCCAACTCAAACAGTAAATACAATATTATAACTAAAGAGTGGAATACTACGTGTGTTGCAGCAGAGTTAAAGTAAGTAAGCAGAGTTCGTGGGTGGGTTAGGAGGGGGGGGGGGTTACAACGAGAGGAGATGTAACACGTGATAGACAGCTGTTGTCAAAGACCAACTTAGGCCAGTCATTGTAAGACTCTATTATCACCATCTAATTTGACCATGAAAACGTAGAGACGAAATTTCACAGCATGA
>JAPTHA010000002.1:12698067-12713035 GCA_029814585.1 Gymnapogon annona
ACGGTTTGTCTAGCTTTAGTGTGACAAAACTGTATAAGCAATTACTCTTACGTTACATCCCTCATATGATCTGTAGTTTATTTTAGATATTGTGAAGTGGACTCTGAGAAGATGCAGCTATATTGAGACGGTGACATCCTTCAAGTGCAATGACTGGAAAAACATTGTGTCCTTTTAGTAATTTAGGGACCCCCCCTCCCCCTCCCCCCTCACCCCCTATAGTTAACTTGAGCAACCAGCTGGATGACCCCAATAATGATCCTAGAACATGGAGCCTCAACAGTTCCCAACAGTTTCACTTATGAATATACGCCGAGTCTTTATACAACGTAATCAATAATAAACCAAACGATGTATAAAAAATGACAAAAATAACAGCTGGTGTGTTGCTGGTGCTAGCATGAACTTTAACATGACTGCTCACCTCTGCGACCAGAGTGACGTGTTTAACCCACAAGGTAGCAAAGAAATCTTCGAGATATGGGTCAGTTCCTTCGCTATTCGGTGTTCCGGTTCATTCTGTCTTCTCGCTTTTTTGAAACCTTCCTGTCCAACAGTCCTGAGTGGTCAAACTCCATACGCATAACACAGAGGACAGGGAGTTGGCGATTGTGCTCGCCGTACACGCCTACTTCATATTCTGCCAATCGTGATTGGACGAATCTGAGAACGCGTAATTCTAGAAGCAATTTTATTGGCTATTGTGACCGGAAGTTTAAATGTTTTGTTTCAAGCAAGATCAATCGACCAGTGATTTCGGTTTATTAGCAGTGCCTCGTAGAGAGACAAGTCTTAGAAAACCTAACGTAATTTCACCAACATGTTATTTAACATATCCATTAAGATGTGTAAACTTCGAGTAGGATTTTCACATTTTTCACCTCAATGAATTGCCATATTTTGTTTGGTGGACGACTTGCTGATTCGATTTGTTTTTCTGTCCAACAATGTAATTGCGCTTTGGTACCAGCAGATGGCAGGCTCTTACACTATTGCAAAAGCCTCAAACTCAGTTGATAAACAGAGTTTGGCACCCACGACGCAATATAATCTGAAATGGACCAGACCAGTAAAAAAACCTAAAAAAAACATAATGGTAAATACATTTTGTTTTAAAACTCTAAATATTTGTCTTTAGTGCACAAAAAAGTGCAGTTTTGAGAATATTACACCCCAGTTTATCATTTTCACATGTATACTATAACTGAAAGATCACAGTGGATCTACAAATACACAAAACATTTGTAACAGGCATAATATTGTTCAAATTACACTTATAGATGTATGATCTATGATATATATATATATCATATAGCACACTATAAACATCCCTTTTTGCTCTGCCTCTGCTTTGTATATTATATTATGTAAGTGGGAAATTACATTACAATTAAGTTGGTGTTGGACATCATGGGGAAAGTGTACATTGTACTTTCTTCACACTAAAATCTAGAGGAAATTTGGGAATAGTCATTATTTATAGGTCATTATTATTTTACTTTTACTTATCCACTTGAGATATCTCCAGTGTAATTTTTGCATTTTTACAAATTCATCTGACAGGTCAAATCTGACTCTTAGGTGGGCTGGTTTTGGCCCCCGGGCAGCGATAGACACCTGCATTATTGTAAAGCACAAGTTGAAGTTTTCCTTTCAGAATACAAATGTAGTTTTCCTTGATAATGCAAGAACATTTTCTTTACTTCATACTTTTAAAACCGTTTCAAAGTTAAATTCAAAAAAGTATTTGCATTTTCTTACTAGTCTTTTTGACTTTAACTGATTATGTACTAGTTTTGCTAATCTTATTGTGTTCCCTTATACACTATTATCAGATACATTTTTTGACAGGCAAATGTTTTGGTTGAAATACATAAGGTTTTATCAAAATTGTAAGAAAGCGTTTTTGTCCCCAATAACAACACCAAAACAAAAAAATATATAAAAACTAATTTAAGGCATATTAATGAAGTGTAATTTAAAGCCATATGTTGAATGTGTGTTCATGTAACACATGCTCCACTGTCCACACTGATGTGCAAGCAAAAACAGAAGACCTAAATATCACTGAAAAGTTAGACATGTATGATGGTCTCTTTCTCTAACATGTTGACTTGTAAATCATTTGGATCATCTGATCAGTGCAATAGTGAAGTCCAGCTTTTTTTTCCTTTGAGGCAGCTGGCAAAGGAGACACCAGTCCCTTCACAGCAGCACTTTGAAACATTAATTCATGCCTTCATCGCATCTTGTCTGGATTACTGTAATGCGCTTTATTTTGGAGTCAGCCAGTCTTCACTCTCTTATCGCCAGCTTGTCCAGAATGCCAGTTGA
Source organism: Gymnapogon annona (assembly GCA_029814585.1). NCBI lineage: Eukaryota > Metazoa > Chordata > Actinopteri > Kurtiformes > Apogonidae > Gymnapogon > Gymnapogon annona. The sequence goes on from JAPTHA010000002.1 coordinate 12,700,402, forward strand.
TCTTTGACCATACTTGAATATAGAAAAGAGAGAACATGTTATTCTGATTCGCGCACTTTAGAGTTCATTTTAAGATTATTTTATTTGTTTTTAAGTCTTTGAATGGTCTTACCCGTCCGTACCTCTGTGATATATTTCACTCCTACAAAGTCCTACTTGGTCCCTCAGGTTAGAAGCTGACCAAGTTGTGGCTTGAGGTACCTGGGTCTAAGCAGAGCTCAGAGAGAACAGAGCATTCTCTGTCACTGCTCCTAAATGACAACAGGGAACACAGAACTTGCTCTTGAACGTTGCTCATTAGACAGACTCCTTTACTGTCCATTTTCAAAAAACATCCTAAAACCGAGTTTTACTCCTTGGCTGATGATTGATGTGCAAAAGTTTGTTTCAGTTATGGCTGTTCTTAAAGTGCTTTGTAAATAAAGTTGAGTTAAACTGATTGTATTTTGGGTTTCTGTTGCTGAAAATTACCAACATGCTGTAGGGCAGGAAGCTGTCTGGGAGAAGCCAATAAGGAAAAAGAAGGAAATGGAAAAGGCGGCTTAAGGATAAGCGCCAGTACACGAGGGAAAAAGTGAGATTAAAGTTCAAATCAAGTGCGGACAGCACATCATGGGAAAGGAAGAAAACGAGGGCAGTAATTGCTTAAGTGCAGCTGGCCTGAAGCAGTTATGTAAATGGGCCTCGATTAGTAGATTAACACAATCCAGTTGAGAGGATAAGCAAGACCCTTATGCTAGTTTTGCTCTTTCAAATGCAAACCTTCAGTTTGCATTAAGCAATGTGTCTTTTAAAGGAGCTTAAACCCACATGCTCACAAATGCAACATAACACAATTCTCATCTAAATTAGACAAAGCAGCTCAAGGTAGGTATTTGTAATAATGAGCTTCTTTGACGAAATCTTTTCATTATGCAAATTTCCCACCAGATTTCCAGGATAAAGTGACATATTCGTCACGTGCAGGTTTTTACCATATACCACATATTCCATTTACATATAAAACTATATGTCTTTGCTCTTGGAAGTATTACTTTTTCAAAGCCTCATGTGATGGAGACTTACAGGACCTGTTGTTTTTTCCAAACTCATAAATGTCTGGTCTTCTTCACCACTTGCAGTGATTAAAGGCACAACTAAAGTGGGGCTATTATTACAAAATACTCCGCGCCCACTCTTGTCTGTTTGTGTCTTGGTAACAGGTCTCTATATATCCACAGCAGGCCTCACCTACACTCTACCCCAGTATTTCCAACGAGTAGAGACTCAAGGAGGAAGACGTTCATCGGTTACCATGGCAACCAGAAGGGTTTTATGAGAAGGGACAGTGACTGCAGTGAAGAGGAGTATTTCCATCTTGGATTCAGCCTAGTGTGATTTGACCTCTAAAGTTTGTGTATACTGACTGGACTATGGCCACATGTGGAGTATTTTTGACATATTATATAATGATCACAACGATCTGATACTGTAACATGACCAAAAAATTCTTATGCTGTGATATATAATCAGGGGTGATTTTTATCATTGACGAGAACATGGATGTTTGAAGTATTTTAACTGAGGTGTTAAACCGATAATGGAAAAAAAAGAACAATATATGAACCTTTGTTTAAAATTCCTGTTCCTGCCCACACTGTTCCACTCCTGTCTTCTGCCTCCAGACGCCAAAGCTTGGGGGGAGGTTTCATGTGAATACACTAAGCTAGGATCTGAGCTTCCTTCTCTTGTAATGACAAAGCACCACATACCTGGCGCCGGTCATTCTGGTGATTTTTAAAGGTTGATGAAGTGAAAGGATAACTAACATTACTATCCCTGTGGGGAAAGTCAGTCTCTGCATTTTATCAATCACTTAGCATCCTCATTAGCATATAGCACATTAAGAGCAGTACAGTCCCATTGAAGGTGCAAGAGGATCAACTTCAGATCTTCATCTCTACCTCAGTCAAGGACACTGACAATTGAATGATGAATTGTAATGAATTTTTATGCAGGAGTGGATGGTGAAAATCCCTTATTACTTAACAACACAGACAACAGCTGACAAGTGAAAATATATAATAGGCTTTGAGGAATTCTGCGCCAGGTTTGACATGCAGGATTCAGTGTTTGTATGAGTTCATAATTCATATTTCAGAAGAAAATCAAGCCCAGAACTGATGAAGAAAAAAAAAAACACCTCTGTCAGACACTACTGTGTCTTAGAGTAATGTTAGAAAATTTTTATTCAGCTGAGCTCAGAAGACAAATGCATTCATTCTAAATATTCAGTGTGCAACTTCCTTTTACTCCCCCCAGGCGCTATGGCCATTTGTCCAAGTATTGATTTGTTGCTATTTTCATGGCCAGAAGGGAGTGGAGCATAAAAAGAGAAAAAGAACACAACTACTTACGTGCATAGTAATAATATAAATGTCCCCAAAAAAGCAGGAAGACCATTGAATTTTCAAGTAGAATGTGGTTCAAACAAACATACAGAACTTTAATCACGTGAGATACTCAGTTTACAAATAGCACTGTGCACAGCTCATTTACATTCCGACCACTATTAATACTACTACAACATTATAGGGCTGTAGTTTGACTGACACTGCTCACACTGTGGTGAGTTTATACATGATACAGCGTGTGGCCAGGACGATGGCATATTTGTGGAGCTGAGTAGTGGACTCTAATGGAACATATACGTCAACATTTCCATGAAACATCTCATCGCTTACTTATGAAGCCTGACACAGCCCATTTATTTGTTACTGTGTTTGAAAAACTTTTACAAATGTAGGAAAGCTCAGAGACTATTCCTTCCTCTTACACCAGGTTGGTCATCTTATGCTAACTAATGTTTGAAGTTTTGGACATGGACACGGAACATCAGACTCAGATTTATGGAGTCACTCATAGGGTGAGTCATACCCGAGGAGCCTAATTACCTTCATGTGAATGTTTGACGTCACCACCGGTACTACAGACTGCCTTGAGCATAAATTGGGGGAAAATAGGTCATGGTTTGATGGTGTCCTTTAGAAATGTACTGAAAAGTGTCTGAGGTTAATTCGATATTTGTGTGCTTTCAGTAAATCTTTCAATGACAGAACGTTCATCTGACGTAGACGTGGTGTTGATTTCATTCACTGGTCCTTTCTGAATTCAAAATGATGTTAAATGGAACAGAAACTCTGAATTCGAATATGTTAAGCTTATCACAAACTGCTGGTGTGTCATGCGATGATTATTCAAAGTTAATAAAAGCAGTGACTCCTCATAACTGGGTCAGGAACAGTGAAAGGTGTCTTTTAGAGGGATTATTTTACACAGGTAGACACATATAGAACCGCATGCTGCCAAAAACACCTCTGGGAAAACAATAATAAGAGACACTCAGTACCTCTCTGCGACAAATTTGTTCTCAGATTTGACCCAGCGACACAAAACAGGACACGCGCATCCATCCCTTTCATCATGTGCAACTTGAGTGTTTGTTCAGCCTATCACTTCATCGGGGAGTGGGTTTGCTGGCCTCAGCAGGAACATGAATGGGGGAGCAGCTTTACTGATCTGCTCTGCTATATCTCACTCACTGATGTCCCGTGCATTTAAATACCAAGTAGCAAAGAGCTTCCCCTGGAGAAGAGATGCTGTAGAAAACTGAAACTCGTGCCTGGCTCTGTGCTCCCCTCCTGTATTTCCCATGTTGCCCTGCAGCAATTGGCTGCATATGCTGCAGCCACACAATGCAGCCAGTGAATGGCAGACGGGCAGGCGCAGTGAGGAGAGGCAGAGGCAGGCAGCTGTGCGTAAGTAATGCTTCTACCAGAATCTGGGTCATACACACACACACAAGCACGCACACACACGCACACACACACACACTCTCTATTTTCACATTGTCACATTATTTCACCCACTTTTATAATTTAACAAGTCATGCTGCCCTATATACAGTGATGACAAGACAAGTATAGGCATCACTGAAGCATTTGGATTATAGTACAAATGAAGAAAATCGAAAATCACTGTCATTATCACGTTAAGGAATGGTTTTTACAATTATGAAGGAAGCTGAAAAAAAAAACAAATGCGTGATTATTAAAAATGCATGATTATAATAAAAATGGAATGTGGATTGTTTTTTTTTTTACATTTTGCCTAACAACTCTACGTCCTGACGACGTTACATGGTCAAGCGCCGGCGTGTTCACGCATTTTGCGTGCGCGGTGTCATTCTTGTACACGCAGTCAGGTGTCGCGGTTCTTTCACGCTACCGGCGACGCCCGCCCAGCATTTTCCCACGTTCACGTTGCGCTGCCTGCCACAGGGAGCGTCCTATTTATTTATATATTCCTCTGCTCGTGGATTCAGCTCATAGGGAGGGATGACGTGCCGTGGAAGTGTGTGTGTGTGGGCGTGGATGGAAATGTCAACGTGCGGCTGAGGAGGAGGAAGGAAGGAACCGTGTCGCTGATAGTTGGTGATACCGCCACTAACTCCTCAAGATACCACTTAGGGTTATTTTATTTTTGCGTCAGCTGTTGAGAATAATCCAAAGTTTGTGATGTGCAGTTTGCGGAGCTCTGCATCTTCAACTGCATGAGGTGAGTTAGAACCACTCCGCACAGCCCCCCCCTCCTCCCCCCCATCCCTCTTCCTGGATGTGAAACACATCGACGTCTCAACAACTTGTAACCGCCGTATCTTCATGTGAGGTAGGTTTTAATCGGTGTTAAACCCTGACAACTTGTGCAGAGTGTTTTTTTCAATGCTGACAGTCTGCAGCCGCACATCCGTGTTTCTCCCGCTAACGGTGTCGTCATCGACACACACACAGACACACACACACACACACACAGACACACACAGACAGACAGACGGTGTTTTTTTTTTGCAGACCTACATCATTATTTGGCTTTGGATGAGAGTCAGGACCGCCTTAGAGAGGGGCGCAATGGGGTGCATGCCGCCGAACCTGGTGGTACATCTCTGGCCTCTGTCGTGGACTCGGACAGCCCAGAAGGAAGTATGAATTGTGATGAAACGAGACGCGAGTGATTGAAATCCACTCGATAGCGTCACGTCACAGCTGCGTTTCGTGCACATTGCAGAGCGACTCGGTGGATGCATGGAAGCATCAATGCATGATGTAGTGGAGCTCCAGTGCAAGGACATCCGACCTCTGTAGCAGGATGCTGCTGCTGCTGCTGCAGCCCCACGCATGTCGCCGTGGGGTGTGGTTGGCAACCCGGACAGGCATCCATCCAGTCAGCAGTGTAATAATATTGCCCCCCTGCAGGTCCCCTTGCCCCTTTTATCCCCCATTCGACACCCCATCACAGGACTGTGGACTCCACCGAGCCTGTCCTCGGTCCATGTGTCGTGTTCACCACCAGGGCTCCTGTCTGTCATCACAGCTCTGCTGCTGTTGCATTCTGCTCTGGAGTAACCTAAATGTGTCCCGGTAGACAGCCAACATGTGCTGCACAGTCACTTCTGCCTATTCAGCCCTCTTAGGTTGGTTGGGCTGCCGCTAAAACGATTATGGATGCCCCGGGAATCATTATGTGGAAGTAGAAACTAATGCCTAGAAAAGGATAGCTCTTCTGCAGAACAAGACCGGGTCACTGTCTGTGGTCCTGTGTCTAAATAATCTGCATCTCACTCTGATCTCAACCTGATCATCCATGTGGTGGGCTTTTAGCACTGGATCCATTTCATTTAATGTCGTCTGTTCCTGACACTATTATCTATTTATCCCATTTGTTTTTCATTCAGAATCCCATATTTCCAACTTTGAACTTGAAACGATCATCGGCTACAGTATAATCCCCTGGACTGGACTCACGTATGCTCTGTTTCAGGCAGTAGAAAGACCCAGTTATTATTCCCGTAACATTTACATACATATAGTGACATGAAATCAGACTGTCAGGAACACGACGAGGAAATGTCTGTATTGTTTTTAATGCTTATTTATATGTGTCTAAAGACAAGCACATAGGGCGTTCCTGAACCAACATACTGAGCAGTGAGAGTCGAGTGTCACATGAGTGTTTTCATTGGGCGTTGTGTAACTATTGGGTTTAGTATAACTAGGGTGAAAGAGAGATGCGAGAGGTAGGTTTGTGTTGATTTGTTTGAGTTGACTAGTCATCGGGGTCACTGACTTGTAGTCGTTCTGCTGTCATAGTATTTTTTTAGGTCATGTGCTTCTCTACTGGAGCACTTGGTTGCGTTTCTCAGCCGCTCAATGGGATCTTTACTGTGTGTTCAGAGTCACTAGCCTGCTGAGTGTGTGCGTCTGGACGGTATGGAGATGTCTGGAGTGTGACCAGACCTGTTCTGACAGCACACAGCTTTGCATCACAGATGTTCTGACACTGCTACAATGGGAAGGTGTGTTTGCAAGTCCACATCTAAGCCCAAGCCCATGCTACCATTTTTGCAGGAATTGTGCACAAATGGGACTGAGTCTCAGGCCGTCAGTCCTTCCACACCCTCGCTGTTGATCGTTAGCCAAACAGAGACATGAGGGAATCTTTATTTGAGCGTCGATGTGCAGCTCTTTTATGTATTTATTGGAGCCAGCAGCAGCTCTCCCAGAAGTCTAGTTAATGTTTCACGCCGCGTGAGTGTGTGTGTGTGGTCTGTCACTAAAAAGGCCCAATCAAAGTCTGGGTTAAGCTTGTTACCATTGTTAAGATGCCGCTCAACCAACGATTTCTCACACAAATAATCACATTTAGTTTGAATACAACTAAAGAACCAATACTTTTGACATCACCATGGTGTCCTACTAATAAACAGCTCATTTGTTAATCTCACTACCAGACTAACTGAACTGTTTCATCGCCTCGGTGATGGTCACTTTGCTGTTATGTAGCACAGTCTTATTAAATACAGTTACTGTATCTTTAAAGGCTCTGCAGAGATGCTTCACACTGAGGACATATTTACTGCCACATTCATTTTTGAATTGTTTTGCGTGACAAGTTGGTACTGTTTTTGTGGTTTTATCAACCGAAGTGAGTGGAGAGAAACTTTTGTTCCCAAAGAAACACAGGAGGATAAATTGTTAAAATTAAATTTGTTTCCCTTTTACGATTACAGCTTTTGTTAAAAGAGTAGTGTTGCATTTCCAAAATGTAGGAGGATAATGCTTCTACGGTCAGTGATCCCTTCTTACTGATTATTTTAACAGTCTGCAACTGTAGAGGGGGACATATTTCGCCTGTTTTAACAATATATTGTTTGATTTGCCTCAATACTGCAGCCATGTATAGTTTTTGTTAAAATATATATAAAAAAAGATAAAACCACTTCAAATACCTTGATTGTTTAATGTTATGGCTAACTTACTTTTAACCCATGTGTCCTGCTTTAACTGAAGAGCGACAATATGAGGTGGAGGAAGCCGTTATGAAACTACTTTCAATCTTTGTTTAACACAAGATTGTTCTGCAAGTGTCAAGGTTTCAGCATTGTCTGTAGCAACTAAGTGTGCTCACAATGGTGTCATTTATTGCATGAGTTTGTCTTCTTACAGTATTGCTACTCGAGACGTATTTTTCTTTGCAGATTTTCAGTTGAGACCCTTGAGTCAGAGAATGAAGCGCTTTGGACACCATAAAATGTGTAGAAAAGCGCTATATAAGTGCAGACCATTTAGACTTAGACTTCCTTTATTGTCATTACACAAACACACACACAGTGAACCTGGGAACGAAATGTCAGAATTGGCAGCTGATAACCCAAAATAAATATGGAAAATAGAAAAGTGCACAGTTGCTGAAATGAATCCAAAGCCATGAGTGTCTGCAGTGTAAATATGACAACACACACAGTCAATATAAATAAGAAATAAATAAGATGGTCAGTGTAACCATTTATATCACCTAAGAAGCTGTTAGCGTAGTTGTGAAACTTACTTCCTCTCTGCAGTCACTCCTCAGACACTGTTTTAAACCGTTCAACAAGCGAATCTGAAACTATGGCTGTAATTGGTTTGATGAGGCGTAGTAATTGTTTTATTCGTCAACATGTTATTGTATGAGCTCTGTTTTTCTGCCTGATAGAAAACAAACTGAACATCTCTTTATCTGGACAGTCAGATCTCTTTTTGAGGTTGTAGTGTAATGTGAGCCTGGTGCACACTTCATCCCTGTCACTGAATGAGGTGATTTAAGCTCTGTGACCTGTGCTGGCCTCTGTTTGCATCTGTGCACGTTAAACGTTCTTGTTAACGTCTCGGTGCATCTATAAAATGCTCCAATTTCACAAATAACATTCCTGGTTTCCCATGAAGTATAAACTGGTGAGATTGTGGTTGCCAGCTTGTGCACACATGCTCTGCAAGTTTTAATTGGAAGTGTTTGTGGTTCATTAGACACACTTTATGTGTGGCTCCTGTGAACACGTGTGACTCAGAAAAAAGTGGCATGATGAAAAATTTGTGATGCCCAGTATTTAAAGAGGGGGCGGCCGTGGCTCAGGTGGTAGAGCAGGTCGTCTGTTAACCGAAGGGTTGGCCGTTCGATTCCCGCTCTCTCCTGATCATGAGCCGTTGTGTCCTTGGGCAAGACACTTCACCCACCTTGCCCATGATGACCCTGCGACGAACTGGCAACTTGTCCAGGGTCCCCCCCCCCTGCCTTCGCCCTATGTGGCTGGGATAGGCTCCAGCGACCCCTGCGACCCTGCAAAGGATTCAGTGGGTTGGATGATGAATGAATGAATGAATGAAAGTATTTAAAGAGGTCAGATAGAGGTAATATATATATCTATATTTTTTTTTTTTCTTCATTGTGAGGAATGGATAGAAGAATAAGAATAGGATATCCTTTTATTGCACATGTTGTACAATGAAATTATGCCTATACCTGTGGGTGGCTGCTGCCATGCAGGGCGCAGCCAGGCTCCAAGGAGGGCAATTTTTAGGGTTCAGTGTCTTGCTCAAGGACACTTCGAAAAGTTTTATTAAGTCACAATGAAGTTTTATTAAGTGGAAATTTATTGATTCCTCAAGATTAAATTAATTAGACTTAGACTTCCTTTATTGTCATTACACAGACACACACAATGAATCTGGTAACAAAATGTCATAGATTTATCAGCTGATAACACAAATAAATATGGAAAATAGAAAAGTGCACAGTTGATGTAACCGGGTGTAACTGCAGTGTAAATATGACAACACTCACAGTCAATATAAATAATAAAAATAAATCAGATAAAATTAACTTATCAATGACTTATTACGAATTAATTAACCTTTATTTCCATTTATTAGATTTAAGGTGTTCATATGTTGAGCATTCACACTTCCCTCCACTATTAACATTTGTCTAACAATCTATGGAAATAGAGTATAACGATAATTGTGACTATCTTTTGTTTGTTTATTTTTAGCATTATTTAGCAAGCACCATAGTATAAGTATAATAATAAAATATTGCCCGTAAAGCCAGAATCATTTTGTTTTTGAGTACATTGATCTTTTTATTCCTATTTATACACATTAGTAATCACCTTTGACCTTTGACTAGGGTGATTACACAACAAATTCCAGTTTCACTTCATCTACAGAGAATGAATCCCATTGTCACAATCATTTCGTGAGAAGAGGTAAAAAAATGTTATACAACTTTATGGCTGACAGTGCAGTTAAACCATCCACATACACTTTATTAAAATGAAGAGACATTTAGCTGGAAGAAATGTAGTTTTGATTTTTTTTTTTTCTGTGCTGCTGAATATAGCAGATCTGACCAAGATACTGTAACGCTAGAACAAAGTCCAAGTCAAAGTGCACTGCCATGGTGATCATTCTCCATTGAGGTCTTCACAACTGTTTTTGTACAGATGAATGGAGCAAAGTTGACAGTGTTATATAGAATAATCACAGTCGTCTGGAATAATGACACTATGTTGATTATCTTATAATTGTGGCAGGCCTGACATTAATATACCACAAGTGGGGAACTGTTCCTGACACATTTTGTCTTGTTAGATATGTGCGCTGCTTTCATTGCACGTGTGAAGTCTATTCAGTCTGCTTTAAATAAATGCAGGGGTTGTTACTACTTTGTATAAGACTTCTGGTGCTGCTATGAATAAATGTCAGCTGTATCTGTCCCTGGTTCAGTGTATAGAGAGTGTCAGCCTGTGTCATTGTTTTCTATGCATGAAGGATCCCTCTTTGCTCGTTTCTATGTCTGTGTGAATGAGAGTGACATCACTGGTTGCCTCTGCTCTGCAACATCACCGTACCAGCTCGTGGAGGAAGTAGAGTAAGAGAATGTAAAAGGAGAAATGGGGGGGGCGGGGGGGGGGTTGGTTACAGCTTAGTTTCTCTGGCAGAGGTCTATGTTCTCCCCTTCCTTTACGTGTCTCCTACAGGTTTAATCTTCCCCTAGTTCCTCTCGTCTCTGATCTTCAGACCGGTTTCTCTGTGTACTCCTATGGAACAGTGCTTTCCTGCCCTCGAGCCTCACTGCATTTCTGTCTCTCAGTCAACCTCAACACAGAGATTGAAGGCAGATAACGAAATCCTCTGTGTGTGTGTGTGTGTGTGTGTGTGTGTGTGTGTGTTTTACAAATGTGCAGCCATTATGCTTATACGACGGTGTGTGATTTCACTGTGAAACTCCACCTTCCCATCATCATTTGCTCTGAGAGAAATAGACTTTTTCGAGAGCAGGAGTTGCCTTGGCAACTATTGCTGCCATCTGTGTATGTTGTATGAATGTTTGGTGATGTGTGTGTCGGAAAAGATGGAGGCGCCTGCGGTCTCAATGCTCCACCTCCCTTCTTGCTACATTATTTATTTCATCATCAGCAGAATGACTGCAAGGTTACTGGGGTACTATTCATTCAAGGAACAGATTAGACGAGTCCTTTTTTAGTTCAGCAAATTCTGTTTATTTGTAGTAACGCATGTAATATAAAATCAAGAAAGATTAAAAATCTCCATGTCACGGAGTGCATACCCCACTAAAACTCTTAAAGGGAAATGTACTGTATTAATGAATTCAAATCATTGTCATCATTGCTGCTTCCATTTCGATAGCGCACTTGCCTTACTTACAGATAAACTTGTAGTTGTTGTAAGGTTGTGGGTTGGTTTTTTTTAAAGAGAAAGTAATATTTATGAAAAAATCATTATGGTCCCAATTCAAGAGGAATAATGATTGTAATGGTTATGATTCCATCTTTAAAGCATGTGATCTTTGTCAGCACACGTTGTGCTGTTGCAGTTGTTTGTGAAAGTGTTGAAGTACCAGACTCTGAAAGTATGTACATAAAAGGACCAATTGCCTGGAGGTTTCAATCATTGGACCTCACTGTAACTGAAGATGTCCCTGCAGCATCAGCATGACCAGATGTTTTGTCATTTTTGCCTCTTAGCATAGATTTCAACACAGTCTGGAAGAATGAGATGAGTTGTTTGTGTTTTACTGTTGGCGTTTACTGGGTCATTCCACAGAAAACTAGATGTTACGATGTTATTTTTAAAGCAAATGCAAGGTAAATAATTGCTGAATGTCACATGCCTTCTTGACTCACAAAATTCTATTATAAAAATGCAAACGTTTTGTCTCATAACACAGTTCAGATAGTGAAATTATGTCTCTTTCCAATTTCTATATATTTTTTTTTAATTTGGGGGCACACTGGAAGGAAATTCACCTCTCAATATGCTGTGTTTGTGTATTCGTTATTTATAATGCATGATCACACACTAGTGAAGTAACAATGCTGTAAACATTCCATAAGTACCAGAGTCAAGTACAGAAGAAAGTTTGGACTGTTTATGTATACAGTGACTCGGTCTGTATGAATACATGTCATATGACAAATATAGGTTGCCCTTGATAAAATGTATTCAGATTACTCACCTGACACACTTCATGCAAATATTTTATTTCCTAATATCAGTATATTTGTTGACACCTAGAATCTAGTATTGGTGGCCAGTGTTTATGTCACCGTTGAGATGAAACGGGTAAAGCATTTAGGTCTAACTGAAAACAATGTGGGACATGCTGGAATGTTTGCCCATGGGATTTGCTCATCTCCCAGGGTGATGTCATGCAATGGCCTTTTCTTCTTTATGAACGCACGCCTAGAGCAGATGAAAGGCATTGGAAAGTAAAAAAAAGAATACATAGACAGGAAAAGAGAAATGTCCAGATCGATGTTGGAGGACAAGGACTCGAGCAATGGTGGCCAGACAGTTTTCATGCACTGCAGAGCCTCTAAGTGCCGTCCAGGGAGCAGGATGGGACCGTGATAAATGACCGGTGTTGGATCCACGTATATACGTTAGAGCAGGTGTGTCAAACATTCGGCTCGCTAAAGGTTCAGATCCGACCCGTGGCATGAATTTGTGAAATGCAAAAAATTACATCAAAGATATTTGCAAAAATTATAGTTCAGGTTCCTCGTACAGACTGGGACAAACATGGATCATAATAACTTATAAATACTCACAACTGAAAAAATTTCTCTGTGCAAATGTAAATATTTTCATGCAATTTCCCTGTATTTACACAAAAAATAAATGATCATTTCACAAATAACGTATGAATAACCTGAACAAATACAAACAACCTGAAATGTATGAAGAGAAGTAAATGT
>JAPTHA010000002.1:12725680-12746421 GCA_029814585.1 Gymnapogon annona
TATACTTTTTCTTTTAAACTATTTTGCACTACAAGAGAGTTGTCTGTCTTAATTTCATTGTACGTATGTATAATGATAATAAGGGCATTCTATTCTATTCTTAGTTGTGCATCATTCATCTCGCAACCTGAGCTGAAGTCTTTTTTTTTCTATAAAACTGAAAGGTGTGAAAGTTCTTCATCAAATTCAGGACTTTGAATGTGACTAACGCAGAGAATCTTTGTTTGTGCTCGTCGGTAGATGTGTGCTTTGCAGCAAGCGGAGTCACGGCTGCAGGCGGAGGTTCAGGATGCTCGGGACCAAAATGAGCTACTGGAGTTCAGGGTGCTGGAGCTGGAAGTAAGAGACTGCACCAATGTCAAAGTCTCACCAGGAGACAACAACAATCTCAACTCCAGGCGCAAGACCTACATACAGTGACCAATCAGACAGATATGTTTATTGTACTGTACACGTAGACACACTTGACTTCATTGTGTACACCTATGTTTTCTTGTTTTTGCATGGCAGCTGTGTGTGTACCCCCCATCCACTGAACTGGAATGTTGTTTTTTTTAATTCAAGAATGTTGTGTTGAGAGTATGCTTTTTAATGGAATAAAATGTATTTAAGTTCACCTTCCAGTCCCATCCTCATTCATTTTGTTCAATTTTCCCTCTGTTCTGCTCCCTGTGTTCCATCTTATTATCTATGAAGCATGTATAAATCTACAGTAGATGAATTAGAAGATATGCTGCTGTTTTATAATGTATAAATTAAAGGACTGTATTTGTCATTTTGAGGAACGGCCTATACATTTCATCACTTTTCACTAAATATGTAGAGATGTTTTGTTTGGATTCAAACAAAACAAATCTGGTTGAGATCATGTTGTTAGATTTTATTTCAGCATGTATTTCCACAATCCCTGTTGGTTTGGTTTCCCTCCTATTAAGTCTTTGGGTTGTCATCTCCCGCATTTTGGCAGATCCTGATCTTATTTTCAGTATCATGTGAGTAAACCCCTCATTCATTCCAATATCAGTTGGTGTTTATTGTCATTTTCATTCACTTCACGATCAGTCATATTACCGTCACTTTTACACAATGTGTTCGAACATTCAACTGGTTTTTGCTTCTTCCAGGAGAGGGAGCGAAGATCTCCTGCCCTGAATCTGCACATGTCTGCCTTCCCCGAGAACAGCAGCAGCGCCCTGCAGATCTACTGCCATCAGGAGGGAGTCAAGGTGAAAACACTCGCATAAAACCGTTTGATTGTTTTGTTTTATGATTCTCTTCCTTTCACGGAACACAATATGTGTCTTCCACCTCTGCAGGATGTGATCATTCCTGAGCTGATGAAGAAACTGGATATCCTCGGGGATAACGGAGTGAGTTGAAACCCACGGGTGCCTGTGATTTTTTTTTTTTTTTTAAAGGTATTGGATAATTCCTGACAACACGACCTGTCTGTTATGTTTCCTGTAGAACCTCAGAAATGAGGAGCAAGTGGCAGTGATCCAGGCAGGGACAGTGATCTCTCTGTGTGAAAAGGTCAGCGTAAAGACACTTTGTGTTTATACTGACACACAGTGGACACTTACTGTCACGATACCCTCTGTCTAACACCGAAAAAAATCACTGTACAAACAGTGTATTTGAAACATTCTGTCATTTTAAAAGAGGTCGGTGACATATATGTTTATTTTTCAGTGGTTAAAACAGATAGACAGTACAGAGGCTGCTCTCACTCAGAAGATGATTGACTTGGAAAATGACAAGGTGAAAAATCAATCCCAATGCATTTTCCTGATTCTGTAGGTCACTTTATAAAATGTAGTATAACACATTATTTCTTGCAGGAACTGTTCAGTAAACAGAAGGGGTTCCTTGAGGAGGAGTTGGATTACAGGAAGCAGGCCTTGGACCAGGCCTACATGGTACGGAGTCTGTAACAATGTAACACAGCAAACTTTACTGTAAACGTGTCAAACGCCTGATAGACAAAAGCAGCTCATTCCCATTACCTGCAGCATTAACCAAGACTTTGCTGAGCCGTAATGGTTCCTGCTAAATGCAAGGGTGCAACATTATCATGCTAGCATGACACATAAACATTTCAGACTCCATTAAACGTGAATGCAACATGCTTCATGAAGGTGTAATCTGTCACATTGTGTTGGGATACTGCATCTTTTACCACTAAATATAAAAACCAGTTACCGAATTGGCTGCTGTATTACCATTGCTTTATAGCGTCCTCTGAGATGGACAAAGTCTGGTCTATTCCTATTTGAAATGAGACAAAAAAAACATAAACAACCTATATTAACATCTCCTGTTACGTTAATCAAACAACCAGTGGAAAAAATCTGAACATCTATATGAGTTTATGAAACTTTAACAGTAAAACTCATTGGCATGAATGATCAGGTCTGAATCCATGCCCCTTCCCATGCTTTAATGATTAAACCTTACTGACTTATGTATCTTGAGGCCAGAAAAACCGACTTAACACTCTGCTCACTCTCCATACAGTTCTAACCATTTGATTTGGTCAGTTTTGGTGTTGCTTTGTTTTTATGGTTCCTCTTTATATTTTGGTTCAGAAAGTTTGACTTTTACATTGTGACCGTGGGACGATTAGGTGTCAGAGAGTGAGACTAAGGCATTGTTTGTACTATGTAAAGGTCAATCCCAAGTTACCACAAATATAAAGTGGAACAATTTTCCTCATATCTGCCATGGTCACAGTGATGTGTGTATGTGTTTGTGTGTTTCTGTTTGTTTGTATATGTGGATCTGATGGATAAATGTGTGTGCTTGTGCATGCTTGTGTGCGTTTCTGCATGTGCATGTGCACGTCGATGTATGTGTGTGTGCTTGTGTACGTGTTGGTGTGTGTATGTGGCTGGCTGTGCAGAGGATCGAGGAGCTGGAGGCCACGCTGTATAGCGCTCTGCAGCAGGAGCAGCCAGCATGCCAGGCCGTGGCCGAGTCGCTGACAGACAGGCAGAGGGAGGAGCTGAGGCTCGCTGTGGATAAGCTGCGGCGTCAGATTCTCCGGCAGAGCCGGCAGTATGACAGTCAGATCTTACAGGAGCGCATGGAGCTCCTACAGCAGGCTCAGCAGGTAAGGCTCAAAGCAACCCAGTCAGGTTACAGAGTCCTGCCCGCCCTCAGTCTCACCCCTGGTACCTGTCCGAAACATCTGAGCCCACCACACCTCTGGGGCTTTGAAAAAGATGCAGTATCCCTCTGTGTGCTACCTGTAACTTTACCTGTAAGTGAATCTGAGGAAGCGAGAGACCGAATGACTATGTGGCTTTGTGAGTGTGTGTTTCATTGTGATCTGAATACCCCCCCCTCACTCCTTCAATATCCCTCCACTCCCTCACAATACTTGTAAACCCATGGCTTGTACAGTACATGTTTTGCATTGACGACATCAACAACCACTGCACCTTGAACTTCATTTGAATCTGTTTTCCTGTAAATTACTAACACTGACTAAACTCTAACCACCCCTTGAATAAACACCATGAAATATAAACTCATCACATGTGAAAATAAACAACACATCAGGACACAGTAGGTAATTAATACTGTATAAAGGATATGTTATGTCTCATTTATGTTATCTAAAAAGAACAGATTTTTTTTGCAATTCTTTTTACAAAAACTGACTCCTTGGGAAATTTGATTAAAGACCTGCTCTAATAAAACAACAAAAAAAAGAAAAGAACCAAACTAAAAGACAGTGGGAACCTGTGTAAGCTCATGTGATAGTTAACAGTGATGGAATAAACTGGTCAGGTTTAAAGAGTCACTTCTCAGTGTTAAATATGCTCTTCAGTTGCCCTTGTGGTTCATTCTTACTTGACACTGAGCAACAGATACCATGGAGACAGAGAGCATGATGGGAAAGAATTGGAGTATTTGGACTCAGTACAGGAATAATTGACTTCACACTGAACTCAATGACTAGTCTTTTTTTCATTTTGACACCTAATCAGCATTGTTTTTGCATTTCAGAGAATTAGAGAGCTGGAGGACAGGATTGACTTGCAAAAGAGACAAATAAAGGAAATAGAGGAAAAGGTACTTAATCCACTTGCATCCGTTTCTTTTTTTTGCGTCTCTTAGTGTGTGTATCAGAGAGAATATCGATTGCTGTTAATGACTTATTCTTTCTTCTCTCTCTCTTTTTACCTGTTAATTAAACTCTTTATGTTCCTTTAGTTTTTGTTCCTCTTTTTATTTTTTTCTTTAGCATTTATACTTTGGCCTTAATGAAAGCAACTATGGACCGGCATCAGGTAGCACCTACACACACCGCGTATCATGCTAGTTTCACTGTTGATACTCGTGCCAAAATGAAATAAAATATTGTTTTCCCTTTCTCTCAGCTGTTGGGGTTCTCTGGAAGCAAGTGTGGATGAAGAAGAATCTTATTGTTTTTTATGCATTTGTAGACAGTTATTGAAAACTTTATGGCCTTTTGATAAACATGCACTTTTTGCAGAAGACCCTAACCTGGAATGCAAACAATATATGAAATTTAATACATGAACAGATTTACACGAGATATAAAAAGGGATATTTATTTATGGCTGAAATCTTCTACAGTGGTCATTGGACATGCAACGCAAACACAAGTCCTCTGTGATTGGTAAACATGGATTTACTAAGAAGCCAGTCTCTGAATCAGTGGATTGTTGGTACCCAGACAAGCCACGGCTTCAGTTGAAAGAATTACTAGTTGGATAATGAAAGAGCTCAATGAGAGAGGAAGAGAAGGGGAGTGAAAGTGCAAGGCGGAGTTAGAGGGAGAACACACTGTGCGCCAGCTGGATAAAGAGGATTTTGGCAAAGTCCAGCGTCTGTGCTGTTTCTAAGGAGACGCTAACACACTGAAGTTGGGGATAAAAGCTTAAGATTCCAGAGGCTTTCTCTTTATACTGAGAAGATGAAACTACAGTCAGTGGAGAAGTAAGAACATGTTATTATTGAATTCCATAGTAGATCGTGCTGATAGTGACCTCTTTATCCTTTGCTTCTGCTAATATGAGTGAGTTATCCATTCACCTCTGTTCGTCCCTGCACTGAGTAATGCATGGACGAACTGCAGGGACTTCAGATGAACTTGCTTGGTTACTGATTAGGATGAGAGGACTCGTGAAATGTGGTACTGTTGGAGGTACAAGAGGGGGAGGGGTGATTAGGAGGTGGGGTAACCTGAGAGACACCTGTGTCCGACAACTTGCCACCAAGCTGTTGACATAGTTAATAATAGATGACTGAATTTTGTGCGTGTATATCTTTTTATATGTTTATGTTTGCTCAGATCTGTGGATGTGTGTCACCTCTGCAGCAAATTTAAAGGCATATCAAGAAAGGACGTAACAGATTTTCCTTCCAGTACTGAACTGCTGAGTTTCTGTGCTGCAGGTGAAACTCACCTCGTGGGCACAGGCTAATGGAGGATCACATGATCACGTCAGATGGGAAGGACACTGGAAGTACCTGCGTTACCATGGTTAAGGACGCCATCGGAACCGGTCCAGACCTGGACCTGCAGCTCCTGAGTGACAGGGTGAAGATCCTGGAGCAGAGTGCAGGTTCAGCCGTCCACTCTGACAACTACCTGGAGAACAGGTGAGAGGCTGGGGGAGAGGGGATCTAGTGACACACACACACACACAAACACACACACCTGCTACTATATACTCACTTTTGACCAAGGTGATATCACATATCGCACACACACACACCTAACTGCACTGCACACTTGCATGTGAGGACGCCGCTGTTAACGTCTTCCCTGGCGTTACTTGCCACAGAGAGATATTTTATTTCCACGACTTCATCTTGTCTTCCATTTGTAAGTTTAATGATTAAGGTTAACTAGTTGAAATGGAATCAATGGACTTTGTGACAATTTTACGTGCCAATCAGATATTCAAATTATGAATGAATGATGTGACTTAATGGTGTGTTGTCTGTGTTTTGGTGTTAGGGTCAGACAGTTAGAGAGGTCAGAGAGGAGTCTGCTGCTCCAGCTCTATCAGCTAGCTGCTGCGAGCCACCTCCCCAGCATGCAACACTCCCAGAGGCTGGATCAGAGACTCCACATGCTCAAAGAGGAGGTCAGGACTATGGTGAGTGGTGGGGATGGATATACACACATTGATGTATGTAAAGGTAAAGATCAAGTTTTTACATTGTATTATGCATTTAACACTGAAGAGTAAACCTTACATAACATCATCAAACAGAATTCCATATAAAACGTCTTATGGTTCTAATAATGCTGGTAAAAACAATTAAAGTTAACTGTCAGAAAGTCTTAACTACTACAGTCCAGCGATGAGCCAGTATGAGGCTGGCATAGGCTCCAGCCCACCAACCCCCACCCCCAACCCACACACACGACACATGGGGATCCAGCGAAAATGCTAAATAGTTTGTTTTTCATGTTTGTTTTTCCACCTCCGGTCAGTGAATAAAAGGATTAAAACTGTTCAAACACTGACAAAATGTGAAGTAAAGTCCATTACCTTTGCTATTTTCAAAGAAGTACAAATATGTTCACTCTGTCTCCTTTTCTGTCCTCTTTGTTTGCTCTTCTTTGCTGCTCAGTCTCAGGAGAAGGAGCAACTAGAGCATATATGGAGGGAGCGACTGCAGCGCTGCCAGAAGCAGCTGAAGGCGAAGGAGGAGGAGATGAGTCGTCAGTCCCAGTACTTCCAGAACTTCAAAAACCAGCTTCAACATAAGCTCAACCAGAGCCAGGACCGAGAGCAGAGTCTACAAAATCGAATCTACACCTTAGAAAAGCAGCTACTGGACATGACAGTGAGTGCAGCTACTGGCATAGCAACAATCACTGCGGTCCGAATCACTGCTGGAGCTGCACCACACTGGGAAGAACTGGACAGGCTTCCATCCCTGAGAGGACAGGGAGAAGGAGAAGAAGAGAAGAAGGAGGAGAGGAGGAAGCAATGGCTACCAAGTGCACGAGGGCAGGAACATGATGCAGGAAAAACACAGATAGAAACAGAGGGGGGAGAAGACAAAAGCTCAAATGAGGCCAGGCTTCAAGGCTTTATCCTGAGCCTTCAGGAGGACCTCAGGGTGCTGCTGGAGCGAGAGGAAAGTGGGATGACAGAACGAAGGAGTCTGATGGACCAGCTTCAAGAAGCCCAAGAGCACAGTAATTTCCTGGGCTCCAAAGTAGAAGAGATGAAAGCAGAAATTCACCGGCTGAAGCTGTCTGAAGGTTCCCTGGAGGAGGAAATTGAAGAGCTGAGGGAGGAGAACAGCAGACTCCAGCAGAGTCTTCGGGATGCAGCTAAACACACATTTAGCCAGTCGTGCACAATCCTCGAGTCTACATGTCTCAGTTCTGGAGCAAGTTCGCCCAGCTGTAGTCTGGTTGCTTGTCCTCTATCCTCCAACCTTCAGCACAATGCCTCCTCCGGGTGTTCTGAAAAGGTGCGTGAAACAGGGTGATCCGTGTCATCAAAAGAAACATTCTTAACACTGTGTCTGAATCGTCTCAAAAACTATCTTATTTCATTTGTTCATGAATGACAACATATTCTTTTTACAAAAATAGTATTTGACATTATTTTTTTCTGTTTCATTCAAGTAAAATATAAATGAAATGACATAATGTGATTATATGGCACTCAGTGTAATGTGAAAAAAACTTTCGACCAAAATCATGTCAAATACATTTTCATGAGCAATTATAGTGAGAACAACCACTTACTTAATCTAATGATATTTTTTGTCATTGTGATTACATACTTATTTCACTCTTATAAAGACTCCATTTGCAACAGATACTTCTTACCGTGTATTGTGATGAGAACAATGGTCAGGATTTGTTATTGTATTGTTGTTTTTATTCTATGTTCACTGCTAAATTGTGTTCTATTACTAGGTCCAAGTCATGGATGAGCAAAAGGTAAAGCCAGATGTATCTGCAGTTGTGCCTTGTGACCACCTGGCTGCAGCAGAGAGCACGGAAAACACCACTGTGGATCAGTTCTCATCTGCAAAATCAGACAATTTATCCAAAACCGACCGGTTAAACTTCTTTGGAAACTTCGGCTCCAAAATGAACCCCAGCATCCAGTCCTTGAGGGTGACGTCAGAGGCAGTAGATGAGTTCAGATTGGGGGCTTGGTGCTACAGAGGTGTCCTGAAGCTGGAGGACAGCCCCAGCGAGGAGTCTGATGCCCTGAGGGTCGCCTACAGGAGCTTGGGCTTAGAGGAAGATCTTGATGCAATTAAAGAGCAACGTGACCGCCTGGAGGACGCCCTGCAGCACACACAGGAGCAGCTGCAGGAGACCAAGCAGGAGAATGGAGGAATGTGCTTACAAATTCACAAACAGCATGAGGATGAAGAAAAAGCAGAGGAAGAGGAATCAGGTGTGGAGCGACAGGTATGTCTCCGTCATTTTCTGATACATCCAGGATGTCTCCTGTTTCACACAGGGGCAGTACTTAAGATAGATAACACTTATTGATCCCACGACGGGGATCAATAAAGTGCGGATTAGTGCGTCACAGCAGCCAAATACAAAGGGTAGAAAAACAGACAGATATAGACAAGTTGAATTCATAAACGACATACACAGTATGCATTTGTAATACACAGTGTATATTTGTGGATGTGTTGCGGCATGTGTCGATAAATACATGAGCGGCACGCAAAAGCAAAACATACTGTATATACATACATCCATACATGTACATTCCTCCATACATACACACGTATGCATACCTGTACACACTGCATAAACATGCGTGCATACTCACGCACACATAGGGACACGTACATCATACATACCTAAAGTGTGAAGAACAAGTGTGTGTTAACTGACAAGTTGAGTTAAAATGACAGATCTGTGGTGCGTTATACACACAAGTAATTTTTAGGTAAAATCAGTGTGGACGTGATACCTAAACTATAATTTTTTTGATCTGATAGATACTACAGCTGTTTTTCCAAAATCTGTTCATTGTTATGGTAATAATCAATGTCCAAAATGATGTTAGAGTACATATGCCATTTTAGTTCAATTGTCACATACATCTCAATATGATCTCAAGTGAGGATTAGGGTTAGAGAAGAAAACAAATGTATATAATAACCTATGAAAAATGAACACCCCAAACTCTTCTCTTTGTTTTAGAGATACAAAAGTCAAATTACATGATGAAAACGTTGACATGCACAAGCTATCTTTTAAAAAATATGAACAAGATAACCACAAACAGATTGAAATTTTGGAAGAAAAAGGAAAGAGTGAATTTAAGGAGATTTGCATCAGTTTATAACTTACTCATGTACATTACAACTTGCAGATGATAGTGGATCTATAAAAACACCCATTTCATAAGAGACAGAATATTTTTTAAATTTCCCTTAAGATATTCCGGGGTGTACATGTTTGTTCATGTTATTAACTTTTTAGAGAAGGGATAGTTTGTAAATGTAAACATTTTCATGTACTATTACTTTTTTTTTAAATACTATAACGAAGAGAGAAATTTGTAGTTATTTTTTACGAGTTATATTATTATTTTGATGGTCCAAACCCATACCCACTTCAGATCCCATTGGTCTGTATTTGGCACCTGAACTGAACTGATTTTGATATCCTTGATTCTTGTTAATATCTTCAATGTAGTTTTTGCAAATTTTCAAATTCATTCCTGGTTCCAGATAAGAAACTTTATGTTTGACACCTGTGACATGTGCATTTAATGAAAAAAACTTTGTGTGAGAGTACACTCAAAGACCCTTTGACAGGTGTTTCACAAATATAGGTAAATCCTATGAAGCGATGTCTGACTATATGTGTTGCTCTGCGTTTTGCACAACAAAGGAACTAAAAGTTGCAACAGAAAATCCAGATTTTAAAGCTGTTTGACTTTATAACTTTATGTATCTTTAGCAGGAGCAGCACATGCATGATATTAAAGGTAACACTGATCTAATGTTATCCGTTTGTAACCAGATTACCACACCATCCACCTGTGAGGGAGACAACCACCTTCTTTCATCATCTACACAAGCTAGTGCCATTATTGCTCTCGCGGCTGATGATCTTGTTCAGGCTCTGAATCAGGAGAACCGGGCCTTGGCTGAACGGATCCAGGAGCTGCAGAGTCACATTGAGCTCAGAGAGAAGGAAATCACGAGGGAGCAAACGCAGCTGAAGGAGCACATCGGCAGGTTGGAGGCAGATGGAGCCCGTCTGGAGCAGGAGAACCAGGAGCAGGGGTGTTTGATCACAGAACTCACAAGGAAGACGGAGGATGATCTCAATTCCATCATGGAGTTGCAGCAAAAGTTGGTGGAGAGTGAGAGGCATAAGATCAGATCACAGAATAAGGAGCAACACAGGTCTCACTGGAAACAAAATGAACACAAAACAGTCGTATTCAAGAAACAAAACAATCTGAGTGAATGTGTGGACAGTTTGGTAAACAGTATGGAACAAGGTGATGAGGAAGCGCAGATGGAACCCTCGGGTGATACGACTCAGGCACCGCAATCTGGATTTCGAGACGGCAAGAACCACTGTAGGCCATTGCAAACCAGCTCACAAGAAGATCTCCACATGAGTTCACTGGCTGATGAACGCGGTCATCTGAGCAGGTCGATCCAGAACCTCAAAACGGAACAGGAAGAACTGAGGAGCTGCATCAAATGTCTGAGAATGGAGCAGCAGGAGGTGACTTTATCGGTCCAAGCACAGACGGAAGAGAAGCAGCAGTTAACTCGAGCAATTTGGGGACTGAAGGAGGAGAAAGATGGCATCTCGCGGTCTTTGTCTGGCCTGAAACAAGACAGAGAGCAGTTATCCAGGGTGGTGTGTGGGCTTAGAGACGAGAAGGACAACTTTAAAAGATCAATGAGTGGCCTGAGGGAGGAGAAGGAGCAGCTCTTTACTTCTATATCGGATCTTAAAAGGGAAAAGGACCTACTTTCAGAATCTCTCTCATGTGGAATCGAAGAGCGCGATCAGACCGTGCAATCCTTACAAAACCTACAGAACGATATTGACCAGTTAAGCCACGCCGTGCTCGATTTAAAACAGGAACGGGATGAACTTGTTCAGGTTCTGAAGTGTTTGAATGAACAGAAAGAAGGCAAACAATCTACCGATACTTTACTAGAAGACCGTGCCAAGCTGATAAAGTCAGTTTCCAGTTTAAGAGAAGAACAAGAGAGAATTGAACTTTCAATTTCACACTTGAAAGAAGAGGAAAAGGAGATAATGCTATCGCTTGAGGGACTGAAAGAGGAAAACGGCTGCCTGCAAACTGCTCTCCCAAGCCAACCGCAAACAGACGAGAGGTGGAAGCCGCATCTGTTGAACGTAAACAGGCCTGAGCCAAGGTGTCAGAGTAATGTCATACAGGTATCAAGAAGGCTGAAATGAATCCATCTGAATCATTTGTTGATATCCTTTTATATGTATGGCTCATTTTGTTATCAATATTTTCACACAGGAACAGAATGATTTTATGGAGGAGATTGAAGCTTTGGGGACAGCACTCCAAAAATCACAAGAGGAGCTGGAGAAAACCTACAGGGAGGCAAGTTAACACAAATTGGAAATAAATAATAAAAATCACACACAAAACAAAGCATGAGTGCAGTAGCAGTATAGATATTAACACCAACAGAGAACATGTTTCAGGTATTATATTTGTATAATCATTGACCCACTTCTGAAATAAATGGTGAATTTCCCAGTTTGGGATTAACAAAGTACTTCTATTTTAATTTTCATTACGCCATATCACAAGGCTTCTACTGGCATGGAGTGGAAGGCAGTGTAATAGTGTAATCATTTTGCTGATAACCTGATGTTCTGATGTTTTTTTTTCGGCGTGCAGACCCAGAGGCTGCACCGTGAACTGGGTCAGTCTGAAGCCAAACGAGAGGAGGCAGAGAGGAAAGTATCCCAACTAGCTGACAAAGTCTCAAGACTGACTGATGCAGCCAATCAGGTGGAAGAAACCAGGAAAGAAAACGAAAGCCTGATGACCCAGGTACGAAACGAGATGGTCATTATAGCAGTGTTAGAACAGCCTTATATTTGTTTTCTTAATTTAGCTTCATAATTCGGTCACTAAACCAAAGGAAAACGTCTTACTTTGAACTCTTGGTTATTTATGCTGCTTTTGTAACATTATCCCCTTTTAAGAACCACAGAAGAAATAGTTTATTTTGCCTCTAACTTTTGCCTCTTCTTTATCTGTTTTAGGTGAAGGAGCTGCAGAACAAACTGAAAGAAGTGGTGAAGGAGAAGACCGATGCTCTGTCACTAAAGGCACAGATAGAAGAACATTACCACATCCTCGCAGCTCAACTCAAAGCTAAAGTGAGAATCATTGAAAGAAATTTCAGAGCTAGCATATAGACTTAAAACAAATTACCTGTAATGTCTCCGTTTTTGTTGACTGTTAATGGACAAATGAATGAAAGTGCAAAGTGGTTACATTCTGAGAATGTTCTTATGTTAGATCTGTCTCTGGGTTTGATGTTTGTGTAAAACTCCTCAGACAGTGGCTCTAGAGGAGCTGAACTCAGAGTACATCAGTCTGAAACAAGGCCACAGCATCAAGGATGATCTTAGCACTGTTCTCATGTCACTCCGTGCACGCTACGACGACATCAGAGCCAAGGTGAACAATGAATCACCAACAGGTTTAGAGCTGACACATAAGGTTGTAAGTTATCAAAGGGTCTCCTGTGTCTAATCTGATTCTTTTTTTTTTTGTAGTATGACACTTTACTACAGAAGAAGAGCCAAACTGATCTGGATATGGCTCCGTTAAAGGTGAGGAAAAAGATATCCATGGTTTTATACATTAAATTGAGTCATTTGTTATTTGGTTCATGCAGTGCCTCATTTTAATCTGCAGTTTATTTATTCCACTCTCAACATTATACAGCAATGGACAAAGGTTTTGGGACACCCATAAAATTCCTCATAATCTCAACAATGCTAATGAAATTAGAATTTTGTGTTTCTAAACGTGTGGGGCATCAGACCTCAAAGATTGCACAGAATTATTTTGTTTTTAACAAGAAAACATAATAAAACTAAATTCTTGACAGTTTCTACATGGATCTTTTTCATTTTCTCACTGAAAAATCTAGTTTTGACCTCAGTGAAACAAAGCATGTGCAGAAGGGATCGTCTGGGTTGGGAGAATGGAACAATACTTCAGAGTTCAGAGACTAATGTAAAATGTAATGTATCACCAAACCATGCGGTGTCCAAAACCCTTTTCCCACCACTGTAATTTTCGAGCATCATATTAGAGGTGTTCTGAGTTTGATGTTTTGTCTAATAACAGGCCAAGCTGTCGTGCCTGGTGCTGAAATGTCAGGAGAGGAACAACCAACTGGCGCAAATGACCAAAGTCATGCACAAACATGGCTGTATGGACTACGCGCTCAAACAGCGGGTTGACCAGCTGCTCAGTGACACGGGTCTGCAGAGCTACAGCGCCTCATTCACACCAGGAAGCATTAAAACCCACAGCTACAACAGCGAGTTAACGGCAGGAGTTTTCTCGAAAGCTCAGGACTGCAACAATAGGTTCATACCTGTGATCCAGTCAAACCAAAGCGAACTCACAACTGAATGCAAAATGCTTAGAAGTGAAGAATGTAGCTCTGTTGTTAAAGCTGAATCTACAACAATTCGTCAAGACGGAACCAATGAAAAGATTTCTGCATCAGAGGAAAACGCCAATATCTCTCTTGTGCCAACGTCACCAGTGCAAGAAGCAGCCAGTGCCCAAGTGTCCCGGTTACCTAGTGACAGCATTAGCACCAACTTAAACCAGGTACATGACAGGAAATAGACAGCATTCCTTTTCACTTAATAAGCCTAACAAATGAGTGAACCATCATCTATGAATGAAGTTGCACTGACCCTCTGTTCTGATGCAGCTACAGCTGTCCTCATCCACCAGTGGAAGAGTCCAAAAGACAAGTGCTTTTCATCAGTCCAACACTAAAGCTGACCCTTCCCCAGACGGGACCGGTTTGTCAGAGCCAAGTGGATCTTCCAGTCGCCCAGTTCCAGCTTCCTCAGACACATCCATCAGTCTGAGCAAGAGGTTGAGTAGTCCTGAGAAGATCATCAGCCTCCACGAGCAGCTGCAGAAGACTCTACAGAGCAGCTATCAGGTATGACCGGTGACATTTAACTTGTATTGCACCACATCAGGACAAAACACTTTACGTTTACAGCCAGACTGTTGAGCCACAGACCTAGGCTAACTGTTAAACAAATGTCATATATTTATAGCAAATTCAAAGTCAGAGAACTCTATTTATCCATTGCAGACCTTCATTTGTGTAAGAAAACCGTGAAATGCGAAAGCACACAGTCATGCAGCCATACAGGCGTGTGCATATTTAAGAAACATGGAAATATTAGAAACAATGGATGGATAAAATGTATTCTGGAATGATGAAATAAAAAACATCCACTCGTAACCAAAATCATAATCCCATGGAGTCTCCATAGGCTCCATAGTTACCATGGAAACACCATAATTTTCTACAACATTGATTCAGCACTAAAATGAATAGTGTTGGATCAATGACAGTGGATTAAAATGCTTGCCTTTATGTACAGTTAATTATATATTTTACTGAACAGATAAATCAGTTTTTCCTCTGTTTTCTCTGCTTCTGATATATTAACACTCAGCTTTAATTGTGTTTTTATAGATATTAATCATGTCTAATAAGTAATAAAATGAAGGAAAATACCTCACTTTCATTTCAGAATGCAAAATACTGAACATCATATTTGAATATATTTTGATAAATCACCTAAAAATATTTTGGGAACTGCTACAAAAGTATCAGTCTTTACATATGTATTCATCTAATATTTCTCTTTTCCCTGTCAGGCTCCTGTGAGCAGCGGTAAAGGACAGCAGACCAGGGAAAGTCCATCATTGTCAAGTCCAGTAGACCTGAACCTGGCCTCTCAGACCAGGAGGCAGAACCCCAGCACCAGTGACCCTCGCACCCCCAACCTCCCAGTCACTGCAGATTCCAGCCAAATGAAACACACCCCAGGAGGAACAAGTAGACCTGTTCCTACTCATAAACCAACAACGATGTTCAGTGCAGTCGTGTCTCGTTCTGCAAATGTAAAATTCAGGCCCAACAACTTTAACCATCCACTCAAAGCAGACGTAACTCCAACGACATCTAGTCTTTCTAGTTCCTCCAATTCTGTTATCACAAATGTACCAAGCAAAGAGAAATTCACCTCAAGCAGTGGTGCTAATATACCAGTGTCTCCAAAGCTGACAAACAAGACCTCTACTATGATTGATGTATCTGATGTGACACAAACGCCTTTGCCTGCTTTACCTCAGAACAACACTACCTTTATGAGTAAGGCCGTCAGTCCGACTAAGTCTGATGTCTTAATACACTCCGATACTCCTCCAAAAACCACTGCCTTAGAAGTGACTGCCCCATGTGTATCAACTGCTACCAAAACGAATATTTTTAGCATGATTTCCAAAATTGATGGTGCTGCTCACACGCACGATGGCCTCGTATCCGCTCATCGATCCACCAGATCTGCCAACAAGTCACCAGACGCCTCAGACAAGGCCAAGTCACCAAGAGCAAAACAAGGTAAAGCTCCTTTTCCACGTGAAAAATAAAAACGAAAGTTATGTCAGTGCTGAGAGTCGTGACTGCGGAAAGCCTTTTGGATTTATGAAAAAAGGCATCTATTGCACAAACACAAATGTGTGATAAAGCTTCCCAAATGTAACCTATAGGAGCAGAATATAAGCCACTTTGCTCTTTTGTCTCTTATATTGGATTAAATGTTATTTCACATACCAGTACTCATTATACTGAGCTGAGAACACACTCTACATGATTTCAGATCTTTAGTTCTGTCTGTAATGAGCTGTAATGTCCTGGACTTTTCAAATGTTTTCATGTACTTTATGTATTATTATTAGAACCTTTATTTAAACAGGAAAAATGCTCATTGAGATTAAAAATCGCTTTTTCCAGGAGTGTCCTGGCCAGTACACATCCGCAGTAAAAATTACTGCCATAGATCGACACTATAAATATACATATGTAATGGGTTGTTTGCGCACCTCGCACATAGTCTCACTCTGCGTTGTGTCAGATTTCCAAAGGAGGCTCGTGGACAGAGTCGAAGCAGACCGTTTCTTTTATACTGACAAATGTTAAAAGTACACGGACCTCCAGTCATTTACACAAAGTATGGTGTATCTCTTGCACTGGTGTCCGAATGAAAGGGAAGATGTAATGGGGGGGAAAACTGAAAATATAAAAGGGGTGTCACAGGATATAAATCCTGTAGGGTACACCCTCAAAATGAAAAGTTCCCCCCCACTGACCTGGAAGCCAGTCTGTCAGGTATTACCCAAAAAGAAATGGAAATAAAACAATCAGATTTTGTGTAACAGTAATAAACATAAATTGCATGTGC
Source organism: Gymnapogon annona (assembly GCA_029814585.1). NCBI lineage: Eukaryota > Metazoa > Chordata > Actinopteri > Kurtiformes > Apogonidae > Gymnapogon > Gymnapogon annona. Next base: position 12,742,221 of record JAPTHA010000002.1, read on the forward strand.
ATATGTGAGTGGCATAATTACAGTTGTTACACATAAAAGTAAAATAAGAACATACATATAAAACACCACTGATATTTTAGAAGCGACTGAAAGTATACACCATTGTATACGCCATACATGTTCTTTACAGTAGAAGCATCGCAAAGCAGAACCCGATTCAATAGGTTAGAAGAACATCTACATCGAGATTAATCTTTTTTTCATTCATTTAAAATCACTTTGAATGCATCTATTGAGACCAGTTCCTTCAGTTTAGTCTTTAGGTGTCGTATGTCTTTCACCTGCTGGTTCAGTAGAATGTTAACCTGTTCTTCATTTCTGCCTGCAGAAGCTCCAGCAGAGGTGCATTCAGTAGAAGTCATCCAAACCGTGGGTCAGAGCAGCCTTATGATTGGCTGGGAGAGGCCGCCACTCGATGAGCTGGGCCGCAGTAATGGGACGTTTGTGTATGGATACAGGGTGAGTGATACACATTGAGCAGCACAAGCGCAATGGTGTTGCCCTCTTGATTTTCTCATCGTTTTATTGTTGTTTCTGTGACTGGATAGCTCACTTGGTGTAAGGCACCGTTCTGGTGCATAGGGGACCCGGGTTCAATTCCTGGGATGAGCATCCAGTGTGGGTCCTTGGGCAAGACCTTTCATGCTCCTGCCTACAACTGTAGCCTCAGTGTCTCATTGTGCTGGTCCTAAGCCTGGATAAATACAAGGATTGTAACAGGAAGGGCATCAGATGTTAAAAAAAAACAAAAAACTCCTGCGAAATCAAATATATGTGAATTGAATTTGCTGTGGCGACCCCAGAAGGGGAAAAAGCCAAAGGAACTCATCATTTATTTGTTGTTTCTCAGGTGTTTGTAGACGGTGACTTCCACAAGTCTGTTATGAGCTCAGCGTGCACTAAGGTATCACTGACAGTCCGGTTGTAGTTTTATTCGCTCCTACGAGCCCTTTAAAAGAAACTAAATAAGGATCTGTAATTGTACATATTTTTCAACCAACAGTGTATTCTTGAGAACGTAGACATGAGCGTCCCCCTCCGTATCAGTGTACAAACACTGGGTTCCAATGGCCTCAGCTCCAACAGTGTCCACACCACATACAGAACTTCACCTGCGGATGGCAACTAAGAAACACCACACATCACAGTGGATTACGGGCTGCCAATGAGTAAGTGCATTAATATCAGACTCGTTGGTTTCTCATATTTGCTCAGACTTTTGCTCCGGAGTGTTTTACCTGTTATTATTTTATCAGTCTCTCTCTAGGCATGAACAACTTCTCAGTGGAACACGTCAACACCAGAAGCTAATGTTACAATAGTAAGTACTCGGAGTATTCCCATCAGTACTTGCATTTGCTCATGTTTTGTCAATGTTTTGAAAGTAAGAATCTTAGAAATTTCTGTTTTGTTGTGTTTGGCGGCCTCTGTAGGCGATTCCTGGTAACTGCACGTTTGTTTTTGACCTGACCTGTGTGTGTGACCCAACATTAGACAGCTGATCACCACCCCCATCACTCGATTTTAACTGTGGAGGTGTGTCCAGCCCATCATGGTGAAATGTATTTGATCAATCCACTTAAGTTCCAGAATGAATGTTTATTCATGTATGAGGCAGTTTTCAGAGTTAATTATTATCCATAGGGGAGGTGGTGGACGTTAAACCATTATCATGATGAACTCCTGCAGGTCTCCTTTCACCTCTAATCTTCACGTGCAGTCACAATTTAATGATGGCCAGAGGTCATTCAGGAAATTTTTTTTTCAGTAAAAGTAGAATAACGCCGTCTTTTTTTTTTTTTTTTTGGTACAGCCTATACAGATATTTGAATGTAAAAGAGTAATTATGGAGTGAATGAACACAGAGGCAAAAGCTGTATATGTATTTCTCTATATTGTATTTCAGCTGGGGCTGTTTCTGGCCCACAGTTTTAAATGGATTGATTTATGGGGATGAGCTCAGGTGGGAGTTGGGCCCTGATAGTCTCACAGTGCTCTGCTGTTGGTCAATGTTTGGCTGCAGGTGACGTGTGTGTTCTTTCAGAGCTCATCTAAGTTACAGTTTGACAGATAATACCGTTGGGACTCTGTGTCTTCAGGCCTTATGTTACAGGTCACTGTCTGCTTTGGTGTTTAAAAATGTGTCACTACTGTTTGGAGATGATGAAAACTCGAAATACAAGGACTATATTATAATATTGTTATATACTATGTAACATATCTTGCTTTGATGTTCTTTTTTGTTTTTTTTTTCTTTTCTTTCCCCCTTCCTTAATTCCTTGTTTTATTTATGTATACTGACATGGAGCAGCTGCAAACAAACAATTTCTCTCGGGATTAATAAAGTATTCTGATTCTGATTCTGATTCTATCATGTCATATTCTTACTAATTCATAGACACGACCACCGTGGTTTTAACTCATGTGGCAACACAGCAGTTCTTAACAAAGCTTACAGTAGATGTTGTTAGTTTCCATGTTAGATACTCTGGTGATTCATTGTGCTTCATTTGACTATGTGAAATTTTTACATTATATACCTGTATTACTACATTTTCACCTTAGTGTTCTTCACCCTGGCTCTGAACGATATCTATGTATCTGTAATGTGTAAATTTCTTATTTTCCTTATTTAAATTGAAGAAAGAAGTTTTGATTCTTTTATTTATTCATTTAGAAAATGCATTGTCCTAAAGCTGAAACAGGGCTATTTTTCATGTCTTTACGCTGGCAAAATGTACTTCATATATTCTACACGTTCTCACAAGACGCTACAAACATATTTTTGTTTGATTTTATAGTAAGTTAAGTTACTGCAGTATGTTTATCTATATATATTCTCACTAGAACAACTTTTTCCCACTGTAAGTATAGTTTGTGATAATACTTGAATGCAGAACTTATTTATAGTGAAGTATAAGCATCCCTGGGTGCCATTTGTTCTAACTCCTTCAAAGTTTGATATTGTACAGTAATATTTTTTTTGTTTCCTTTCGTCCTATGTGTGTCCTATGTGTGTATGTCCTTCCCTGTACAGCCATCTATAGCTGCAGCCCTCTGAGGGACCGTCCTAACCTCTATCTCAACTGAGAACGAATGAGACACCTTCACACTGCTGGGATTACCCTCGCCATGTGAGGCTCAGGTCAACCAATCAGATAAACTCTTCATATGTTGTCATTATTGGCCAATGAACAAGGGCGAGCACTGGCCACTGAACCTCAAAGTGATCACCTGAAGATGTCAATCATGAAGCGTGTAAGACTCGCTCATCTGCACTCACGGGTCATCTGTGGAGCCGCGGCTTTGGAATGGGAAGTTTGGACTTTACAAACAGGACACAACGGCAGAATATTAACTCGGATAAACTGATAAACTGTAAACCTAACAAAGCCAAGTTCAATAACACTTTCAGATGCTGCCTGTGAAACCAATATTAGATGTTGGGATGATGTCTGCACCTGCTGCCCACGTTTACACTGTGTTAAAAAAACGAGTGATCACTAGTCCCACTGCTTCAGCGATGATCCCGGCCGCTGCCTGACTGAACTATTTATGAACGGTTTAGCCCAAGGGATGTTTCTAAAAGGCCTTTTAAACAACACATGCTGTATAATGCACAGATGCAACATTATGCCGGAAGCTCATCTTACTTGATTTTTACACATTAAGCCAAATAGGAGGAAAAAAATTTACTCACTCCAAAGACTTCAGTTTCCTTCTGCTCATATGTATAAACACAGATGTTATTCTAATTCTGCAATTTGCACACAATCATCACCGATATCTAGAAGATAAAAGAGATTACCGATGATATTTTTTTTGTAGAGGATATTATGAAATCTGCCAATAGTGTATACGAAAAGTACCACTTAACAGTATATCTTTTTGTATGAGTGACAATTGTTTTGTTTTTTTTCATACTCGTGTTTCTGTTTATTGATATTTGCACGCTCATTTTGTTTTATATACACATTACATAGATGATATTCTTTTGCTACTTATGTACGGGTGTAGAGTGATTATGGTGCAGCAAAAGTATTTTTCTATCAGGCCTTGATTTCGCATTGATTCCTTAATACTATACAGAAAATAAATGTTTATACTGTCATTCAGCTGTGTGAGTGTGAGTGTGTGTGTGTGTGTGTGTGTGTGTGTGTGTGTGTGTGTGTGTGTGTGTGTGTGTGTGTGTGTGTGTGTG
>JAPTHA010000002.1:12775028-12785061 GCA_029814585.1 Gymnapogon annona
TGTGTGTGTGTGTGTGTGTGTGCGTGCGTGCGTGCGTGCGTGCGTGCGTGCGTGCGTGCGTGCGTGTGTGTGTGTGTGTGTGTGTTGAACATCGGCACACTGTCATCTGTCAGCCTTTGGCCGTGGTCTGTCCTGAGTCCACTGACCTCAGACCTGATGGTTATCGCCAGCAGTTGCTGAGTTGCATCACACAGAGTGAAGCGGCAGAAATCAAGAACCACATCGTGTCTCATCAATCTGTCCTGGTTATATATCAGAAGAAAAAACAAAGATGCAAAAATCCCTAATTGAAGTATTAACCAGTCGGCTGCAGAGTGAGACCATGTTAAACAGACCAGGCATCGCATATGTTGTGAAGGAACTGTGGAGGCGATGCAAGTGACATGATGATGTGCCTGTGAATGTTGTGTAAGCCCCTCAGAAAAATGCCTTTGAGTAGCGGAAATGTTGTCAAATATTGCAGCGCAGCCACACAGGAGTATTGGAACTATCTGTCCAAACACTTTCCAGACCCTGTAAATGGTTTCCTGAAGCCGGGGCAGACTGGATATGACATCCTGCGTGGGTTGTTTATTTTAATTCCAAACCTGCGCCTCATTTGACTGCATGGCAACAGCTCTCAGCAGACACTTCACATCGACGCTGAACAGACACTTGAGGCACATTTTCAAGGTGGATGTTTTCTGCAGCCAAAAATATAAAAAAAAAACTATAGGAACTTTATGGAAAACACAGATTACCACATGTGTCATGGAGAACTTGGCCGTGTTGTCCTCTTTCCGGCTTAACCCACTTACATGTCAGGAAAGGTAAGAATGCTTACCAAGCAACTAGTATACTGTGTATTTTTAGCGAGTAATGCGAGGATAGAGCTGGAAAGACCTTTAAATACTTTGGAGTTTGTTCTGTTGGGTGCGAGGCAGCGGGAGGAGGCGATAGATGAGTAAAAGGGGAAGAGACAAATTGAGAAAAGTTGAGCGAGGAGGCGAGGTTACTCCTCAGGGGGATACAGAGTGAGTGTCAGTGGAAGTGTGTGCGTGTGTGTGTGTGCGTGTGTGTGTGCGTATGCGTGTGTGTGTGTGCGCGTGTGTGTGTGTTTCACCATCTGCTGCAGTGTTATAAAAAGTGGCCTAATGAAAGCAGGGCAGGATTGGTTTCACATGGAAGGTTGGCCCATCCTTGATCACATCCCAACATGGGGCAGGGACCAGCTGAGAGGAGCCCCAAGTTTCTCCAAGTTATACTCTGAGCATAAAACTTTAACAAAGGATTTCCCAGGATACACATAAAGTCTAGTCACGAATCTGATTTAATGACTTGACAAAACCGAAGACAACCTCAAGTCTTTTCACCCAATATTCACCACAAAATATTAAAAGTGAGCTGATTTTTCATCTCCCCGACACATTTACATCTACAGCAGTGACACATATTGAGCAAATGAGAAGGTACATATGAAATATGGATATCTGGAATATAAATGGAAGAATTGCATTTATTTTTAACTTAATATTATTTGACGTAACAGTGTTTTGTTTATCAAAGTATTACTTTGATAAAATCAAAGTATTACTTTGATAAAATGGTGATATATAACCTGTGAAAATCATAACTATATCTCAAAATCCAAGTGTTTTCCTAAGTGGAGTACTTTAATCATAATAATACATAATTCTAAAATTACATTTGTATATGTATGATGTGTGAAAAGTGCTTCACATCAGTGAACATTTCCAAGGAAAAAACACATTAATATATGATTACAGACTAATTAATATGAGTTAACAAGAATAATGCACAAGAAACAAAACGAAATTTCAACAAAATTGCATAAAAAGCTTTAAGACAGGGGTGATAAAAGAACTACATTAATATTTGATTTCACACTAATTAATCAAATACATTTAAACAGAACTGCATAAACAGAGGAGAGAGCTGCAGTGTTTCAATGCAAAGTTTCAATAAAATGGAACAAAGACACAACGCATTCCAACCCCATTTCTTTTTATCGACTTTCAAAAGGCCAATGAAAATAAAAATGTTTTTAATTTGATTTTAAATGTATTCAGCGTGCTGGCTTCTCTAATGTCCTTGGGAATTGTATTCCATAATTTTGGTGCATAGTTGGCAAAGGCTGCATCCGTGATATTTCTGGGAGTGTCTAGTAACCCTGCACTGATGACCTTAGTCTTCTAGTTTGTACATAATTGATCAGTGAGTTTGCGATGTAGCTAGGTCCTGTTACATTTTTAATCACAAATTTTAATTTATCTCTGTTAGATGCATGTTTTCATGACTATTCACGCTGCTTAAAATTCCTCCAATTAAAACACCTAAAGGGTAAATCACATATACAATGGCACACATGGAAATGAAACTGTAAACTGTAATAAATCTCTGATATGGGGTCACACGCTGTTACAAAAAGGACAAGCAGAGTTATGACACAGTCTTTCCATCTCCTGCATGTCCACACGGCTGTCACACACTCTCCTTGGCCTCTGCTTTACCTGCTGGGAGAGGCAGTTCATTTACACTCAAAATGATTTTATAGTGATGAGGTGAGGATGTGTTCAATGGACTCACGGCGCAGACTGAAGCAGGAGATATACACCCCCCATCACAGCAGACACAAGACCCCCGACATCTGCCTTTGGTCCTCGGGGCTAATAAATGTGCGGTAGTTATGAGTATTTATCAGCAGTGAAAAGATGAAAAAACACCAAGATTGACGCTACACCCCTCCACACCCACCCCCCAACACCCATCCATAAAAGATTCAATAATACTGTATATTAGATCATTCTAACTGAAGTGGTCTGAGAGGAAACTTAACTTCCGCTCTCCGTCTCGACTTTGTTTTCAAGCTTCACTGAATAACTTTGAATAACCCATAATAAGAGGTCTTTGGTCAATCACCAGTCTTTTTGCGTAAAGCATAATCCTTTTCGACTGACTTACTAAAGCAGATGCTACGATTCACAGCGATTTGACAGTTCCGAGGTACTTTTGGGCATGACACAAACACAATGTGTTGATACCAACCAACACTTCCTCTGCCAAGCAGCACTTCAGTCCCAAAATGGTTGCTAGGCAACACACAGATGCATTGGAAAGTACCCCGCAATCAAAGATGGAAGTGTTTATTAACATTTATCTGGCTGTGATTTAGGCAGAACCTCGAGGTAGGACTCAGTTTTGTTGGCAGTTATTTTTATTTGTAACTCCTCTGTGGGTGACGAACAGTAACATGGCAGAGATATTCACATTTATATTCTGTCACAAGATTTCTCTAAACTGACGTCAGAGGGTGTTTGTGTTTTTCCCCCATCAGATTTGTAAACGGCGAAGTTTCATGGTTCTCTCCTCACATCCTGACGTTCCAGCGTTTTAATTTTCTCTCGCCTTAAATGTTCTTCTTTTCTTTTTTTTTTCTTCCACTTTCATCTCCTTCCATTTGTAGCTCACCCAGCAAATAAAACCTCAACACATAATCTGACATCTGTAAACACATAGTAAAACAGATGTTACTCAGTCACAAGTGTGTGTATTTCTAGATTTCTTTAAACATGGATTTGAACTCCTTCCCCCTGCTCGTGTTGATCTGGTGGGCAGATTTCAGAACAGAGATGACTAAATAACAGTCAAATTCTAACATTTTATCCACGTGCCCCTGTATTTCCCTACAACAGCTTTAACACACAACCAAAAGTGACTATATGACATTGTATAGAATAAAAAACTTTAAGAATAAGGGTTCAGAATGGCAGGAGTCGATGTTGCCGCTGCCTGCTATGGCCATAGGCTAGTGCAGGGGCATTTATTTATGCGTGTTATTCTTCACCTGGGGCAGCGGGGGGGGGGATCCACTGTCAAAGTGCACAAACTACTCTGCTACTATGAAATATTTCCCTGTGGCTACGTTATAAACTACAAAATCTGCTCCTCGCCGACTCATTCATCTCCCTGTCCACTCCTTGCATTTGTTTTGGCTTCTGCTTCCATTCCTCTGTTCTCTCCTCAGCACATTTACACCTTCCTCCTCTCTCTTTCTTTCTCTTTCTCTTTGACTTCCTCTCAGTCTCACCTCATTCCACCTCCTCATTTGGTCCTTTATGTGTTTCTCTCTTCAACTTCTTTCCCTCCCTTCTGTTCTCCTCTTGATCTATGGCTATTCATCTGCCTTTAGTGCTCATCTCAGGGTCTCTGTCTTTGTCTCTCCCACATGCTCTTAAAGCGTCACCTCTTTTTGTTTTAAGTTTCGTTGCAGAGGAATGGCCTTGCTGTGCTCTGAGATCTCTCCAACTGTTTGAAGCTTTTGCTAATTATGCGTTTTGTCTTGTGGGCAGCGGGGTGTATGTATATAAATGGGTGTTTCTATATGTGTGAGTGACGTGGGTCTTCTGGAGTACAAGTGCTCCATGTCTCCATGTGCTGCAGGCTGAAGAGCTGAGAAGAGGAGCCCTGTAATAGGCTTTACAGTTTCCATCCCTCTCTCTCATCCCTGCACATCAAAAGAAGTTCACCAAAAGGCCCAATTAGGACAGCAAAAAGCTTTATTAGACACATGACAAATGTGAAAAAAAAGGCTTTCTGCTTAATCCCATGCCCGAAGCATGTGTGTGTTGGTGTGTGATTGAGCATGAGCGTGTAATGATGGTGAATGTGATATTCCAGCTTCATATCTTATATTTGTTCTGTTTTATCCTGTTGTGTGTCAAATTTTGCAGGACGCTTCGTTCTGGTATAATTTCTTCTTCTTTTTTTTTAACTCTGCTTGTCATTTGAGATCCTCGCTGTTTGATCTCCTAGTGTTGGAAATTAAACCCACGTTTGAACATCCTATTAAATAAAAAAATCAATAAAGCGTATGAATAAAGATGCGGTATTTGCATAATATTTGTAGGCGAATGCTCTGCTTAGTTCTTCAAAGATAAACATTATTTTCTGTGCAGTTTTTCTCCACAGGCAGCGCAGCCCTGTACTTGCCTTCAGGCTTTTGTAATACTGGAGCCAATGAGAGAAATGCAGATGATGAATATAGATAGCTACTTAGCTCTAACTATACGGTTAGGCTCGTAGGAACACAACAGCAGTGACACACATCACTTGAGAAAAATTAATGTGACTGTTGAAATGAGGCTGCGTAAAGTATAGCTGTATATTTTGTCAACGTGACATTTTGCAACAAGATGAAATCCAATTTAATTTTCATCCAAAATAAATTTCACAAGCAGTTGTCAGCCGTTAATGGCCAACAAGAGTAATGGGGAAACCACAAAGCGTTGCAACAGTATTGTTTTCTCAAGAAATATTTTGAAAAAATGCTTTGAGTTGTATTTTCTTACACTTCTTTAACACTGAATTTCCACAACTTTGTGTTTCCAAACCAACCTGTGTTGAACTCAAGCAAAAGGGTGAAAGATAGATATTTATCCATGAATTAAAGTTTACTTTTACTTGATGGGTTGAAAATTTACCATTCTCATTAATACCATTTATTGATCTACTGATTGATTTGGTACAAATACCGAGTAAAGGATGCTTTTGTCACAGTCAAACTCCACCTCTGAGTTTTCTTGACCTCAGACAATGAAACAGCTGTTAGTCCGAGTGTATGTGAGCAGGACAGAGGTAAGACGAACAGCTTCAATTACCTCCTGCCTCCACTATATTGTGAACGATATGCCGTTAAGTGAGAAATCACAGGGATTTATCTTTGTTTTTACTGAGTTTCCAACACCGTACAGTGTGTGTTATTTCAGACAGGCTGTGTGCTGCTCTGTTGTTTGTGTTACAAACGTGGCCGACATCAGGTCTGAGACTCGTGATTCACAGTTGTGTCATGAACATGACAACGCCGTCTCTGCTTGAATAAACCACTGCAGGAAACGGAATTTGCGGCCGAACACGTCTCTCTGTTTACAATCATTGTGCTGTCATGCATAAAATTATTTCTATTGGCTTGCTTTTTATTTTTTATTTTTTTCAAAATTGGCGTTGCCATTGGCTTACAGTATATGGGAGTAAACATTTCTATAAACCGATGCCATCTTTATTTTCTTTCACTAGTCTGAAATTTGAGACAATTTCTTCTTTTAAATATCAAACAAATCTTCACATCATTCCAAAGGTTTCGGAGAAATGTTTGACACTAAAAGGAGGAACACCCCCCACCAACCCCAGTATTAGAGCTCTGGTTCAGTATCTGGGACTGTTTACTAAGGAGCTCATCGCCCAATAGCAGTGTCATAACCTCTATTCATCAGTCAGTCCTTAGCACCAATGTTCTTTAAACATCAGTCAGATATCGTGCTGCTTCCTCTGCTCTCTGTGTCTGTTCACCACACCAGAGGACCACGGCTCCTCTTCTCTTCTCCTCATAATTCTTTGCGTTAAAATGTACTGCTTTGAAAAGATCATTCATATGGTTCCACATTCTTGCTTGGCTTGTGCTTTTCTATACTATTCTTTTATGTTTTCTGACTCCCTCTGTGCTTGTCGATACTTCTGATGATTCCATTTATCTCTGTCCGCGCTTCACCTCCTCTTTTTTTTTTTATCTTTACCTCAGATGATGACAGATCAATAGCCCTGGCTCCTTTAATTATTTCCTTTTTTCATAATGTAATGGGGACTCCAAAGAGGCTCAGCGTGCACCCCCTAATAAAGATACAGAGAAGCGTCAGTGGGTGAAGTCATTTGGACCACTGTAGATATTAGTATTGATTTTCCTAATAGACATGTTCTTCCCTGTTCAAACCCGTGCTGCCCAGATGAATAATCGCTCAGCCTTGTGTGCCGACAGGACCGTTTGATACAGCAACATGATCGTTCTGGACAGCTGCCTGAATGAGCCATTGAGGAGACAAAGGAGGGTTTTTTTTAACATTTAGGGGCGACAGGTTAGCATTGAGGTCGGTTTACGTGTGCAGCTGCGAGGAGCTGAGCTGATTTCCTAAAGCTTCCACTCTGCATTTTAATCTTAATCAAGATCTTCAGCGTTTCGTTCTCTCCCTCATCCAGTCCCCCCACTGTTTTTTCTTCCTTCTTCAGCTTTTGTTCTTCCACCCTCTTCTGTTGAAACTCAGTGTTTGCATATGCCTCTTCCTCGCTTCTCTGCCTTTTCTTTCTTGCTATGCTCTCGCCCACTCTTTTGGCACTTGCTCCCCTCCTCCTTCTCCATCTTTTTACTCCTTGCATCTCACTCTAATCTTCCTGCTTCAAACCTGTCTGGTGTGTTTCCTCCTTCCTCCACTATGGTCCAGTGTGTCACCCTCTCCGCCTTCGCTGCTCATCCTCTCGCTTTGTTTGTTGCCATACTACTTCCTCCACTCTGGCTGTTATTCTCTCTTTCCTTAAAAGTGTGACATGGGTCTAGTAAAACAGTCTGCAGCCATTCACTCACATGCCTGCAGGGAAACAGCAGGCAATTTGGGAGCAATATTACACCCATAAAAAAAAAAAAACACAACAACAACACACACTTGCACACTCTGAGTGTAGCATCTCATGCTTTCTGCTCAACAAACAGACTTTGAAATGATTACTAGAAGCAGAAACATTTCTGTCAGTATGTGGAAACGGGCCTGTCAGAGACTGGAGGGAGATAGAGAGGGACGGAGATTTGAGATCAGAACGAGCTGGGAACAGACTATGAAACGACAGGAACACTAGGCTGATACGTGCACAGAGATTTATAGGGAGAGATGGCTAGATAAAGGAATACTGGTGTAGGCCGTATGCCTGGAGAAAAATTCATAGATAAGGGGGCGGAGGGAGATGGATAGATATAGTTTAAGGCTAAAGATGAAGTAGGGGCAGCCGAGATAGTTAGAAATCACTTTGATAGCCTGTAAATTCCTATAGGCGCATTATGGACAATGTTATACAGCAGAGGAAGCAGGCGGGGGAGTGCAATGTGTGTGTTTGTGTGTGTGGTAGATGGTAGAGGAGGTGGATGCAGCAGGAAGTGGTCATGCCATGGCACTGCACGCTGCTGCTGCGATGTCACCATGGTCCACAGAGACCTCATCCCCATAATCAGCCAGTCGATCTGCTCACAGTATGTAATATGCATGTGTGCACATACTGTATCTGTGTGAGCACGTGTCTGTGTGTGTGTGTATGCTCCCCACTGCTGTCCATTCTGTCTCTCTTGCCGTTGTGAAAGGGAAAAAAAAAATCACATCCGACTATTCATGAGCATATTTTCACAGAAGCAGATTGTACTTTTTTTTTTTTTTTTTTTTTAGTCATCACGCTAAATCTTTCCCACTAAATCTTCCCATATGGCTTCCTGACAATCATCCCTCGTTCATTATTCAGCGTGAACTGACTGAAAAATGTTGCGTAGTTGGAGCGGTTGCCACATTTGTAGAAGCCTTTCAATGGGAGGCAGGATTGATATGAAAGGACATTCTCCTACTCCACCACTGAAAACTTGGCTGTGAAGCCCGACGCATATATCATTTACACCGACACTTATGTATCTTTTTAACATAATTTTTGCTCATTTGGGGCCAAGAAGACACGCTCCATAATGGTTTTATCCTTGAGGGGAGCTCCAACTTAGATTACAGCATGCAGTGACATTTTTATACATATCCTCAGGCTGGCAGCTTTTATATCTGGAGGCTTTAGGGCCATCAGCCGGAACAGTGACATATGGGTCAGAGCTGAGCATCCACGAACTTCATGTTGATACTTTTATCTGTTGGCAGCATTCAGGAGCGTCATTGAAACATATGTTTTTCATGTGCTCATACAATTCATCGTCCGTAAATGTCATGCCATTGGTCGGTTTGCACTTTCAGACCATAGCTCATATTGATATCGATCATTGAAATGTGATTGAATTTAAGTGGACGCTTACAGGCAACAGCACATGTTTTGACTGAATTATAAGACACTTCTCTTGATGCTTCTTTTCCATCCTATTAAATCCCTCATTCTTCCTCTATCCCCTGTCACCTCCTGCCTTTAATCTCTCCCTCTTCCACCATCTTTGACTTAAAGCCTCACACCGCTTTTCTTTTCTCTTAGTGCCCGTCTCCTTCACTTCCTTCCTTTTTTTATTTCATCCTGCCATGGGAGCCAGTCTGCCACCAAGCACTCTCCACCCTTTAAACCACCCCTTGTAAATGTGTGTGTGTATGTAGGGGTGTTATGGATGGATGAACAGGAGTGATGGATGGGGCGAATGGAGGTGTTGATGGATGGAAGTGGCCTTTTTATGAACATGATTTTGGTACAAGAGGAAAAACCAGTGACGCTCAAGGCTGCTCCTACACTTTATCACATGCATATGTTCCCTCATGGTCAATAATGCATTGTTAGACATTGGTCAATAATTGGGTCTTTATCCATTTGCGTATTTGTTCCTCTTAGGTGTGGAATGTAGCAGAGTGTGTTTGTTGTCCTTTTTCCGTAATGAGTCACAGTGTTGTAGTCTACAAATGACTGCATACACTCTTAAGAATACAGATTTTCTTCCTGAATCGCTGGCTGTTGGCTTGTTGTGAATGTGGGTGGGGGAGAGGCAGGGACGGAGGCAACAACCCCAAATAATAAAAAATAAATAAATAAATAAAACATACACACAAAAAGGAAACGGGAGGGAGTGAGGTTGAGAATGAATGTAGAAAAGGAGGAGAGAGAAAGATAAGGAGGAGCGGCGTGAGACGGTATGAGGAAGCATGAAAGGAGGGATGATAGGATGAGGGTTTGTGCGGAGAGCAGCCACACAGAGGGGAGGAGTGAGCGGGAGAGAGAGAAGAGGAGAGGAAAGAGGGTGAGAGAGTGTGTGTGTTTTAGCCATCCGAACACGTGACGTGAAGAGATACAGACTTCAGTATACAGACGTGCCTGTTTCCACGACGACGACTGCAAACATGGGGGCTGTGGTGGGTACGCTGACCATGCAGACCAAGCAGAGGAGGCCGTCCAGGGGTGAGGGAATACACACACACACACACACACACACACACACACACACACACACACACACACACACACACACACACACACACAC
>JAPTHA010000002.1:12794446-12808125 GCA_029814585.1 Gymnapogon annona
GGGGTGGGGGTGGGTACAGGTAGAGTCGGCAGAATGGAGCGAAGGTCAGGAGAAGAGAGGGAGATGCCCCAGGGAATACAGAGACAGGGGGATAAAAAGACAGAGATAGAGAGGGGCAGGTGAGTGCCGGACTCACTCGGAATAAAGACGGGTAGTGGGTTTATATACGGGGAGGAATGCACTCTATGGTGAGGGATTTTAGTATAAGCTCAGTTTTGTGTGGAGAAACAAAACAAGTCCAGGTTTTAAAGAATGAAATAAGTGTGTTTTTGTCTGGATTGGGGTATTTGTAAAAATCTACAAGGCCAGAGGGACAGAAGAAAGTACTAATAATCAGAGTCATAATAATTATAGTAATCCTAACAATAATGGAGATTGAAAAAGAGGAGCACAGTGAAAACAGCCTGCAAACTGTAGCCATCATTCTTCTGTGCTGCGGGGCCGTCAAAATGCTGCACCTGCTGGGAGTCATCACCGTAGAGGGTGAGTCGGTGTTCCAACTACTCCTCTAGTCCAGTCATTCCAGCAGGAAACAGCACAAAACAGTTTTGCTTAATTATTCATGTGTGAATGTAAATGTGTAAATATGTGGGATTTAGGCTATATTCACTCAGCTGCCGCTGCCTTAGAAAACTTCAAAAGAAACGAGGAACTTGTGAAAAGTGTCAAATGTGCATTTTTTTGTAGAGCTGGTTCCACCATAACAGTTGTTACAGATCTTATGCATTGCTGTATTTGATCCCCTTTAATGTCGCATATATTAAAATGATTGTGTCTGAATATATCACAGTTAACAAAAAAATTGAATTTAAAAATAGACTTTATTGAGATAATAGTGTTACAACACAAGTGTGAACGCTCAGAGCTGCATGAACACACACACACACACACACAGCACTGATGCTTTGTAATTGTTGTGAAAAATGGGCTTTCTTTTATCCCAGTGCACCCTCGCCCACAGAGGAGGTGGGATTAATAAATAATGCCTGATAATGTATTCCCCTTACTCTTCTTATTCTTGTCAGTAGAAAAAAAACAACAGCAAAAACCAAGGATTTTCTTTCCTTTTTTTTGTTTTACTCTTTGGTTTATAAATTAATGTCAAACCTCCAGTAAATACCTACAAATTGCTTTTCTCATGTATTAATAAACTTGCAGCTCTCTGTGCTCGTGTGACTGAGTGTGCAATCACAGTTACTTCATATGATCCTACGAGTGCAGCTCCGTCATATGTTTTTGCCGCTACATAAACATTGCTCTCAGATTCTGTCCTAAATGCTCCTGTGTCTTGTATTTCTCTAATGGGATTCACAGTGCAAATGTTTTGTTTGTTTTTTTTCTGAAAGGGAACAGCCTGTTTGTGGCACAAGTATGGAGTGTGACGGTGACTGTGCACTCAGGGAACACAGACAATAGAGTTTGGGCGTGAAGGCTTTTAAGGAAAATGCAGTTAGTCTGATGGTATAGGTGCATGAGTCATACACTGTGGAGCTAATGGGAAGTAAAAACAGCCCATGATGTCGAGCTGAGTTGCCTTGCGTTCATAGCATTACAGACACTGTGGTGGTTTTGCGCTGTTGTGTTGCTTTGTGCGGTGCATGTTGTGTTAGAGAGAGTGAGTTTCTACCTCAGAACAGCCGGGAATCAGGTGAAGGAATAACCTCAGCATGACTATGAACCTCCACCTTAATGTGACACCAACAAAGAGTGAACCGCCGGTGGAAGCATACGAACTTTAAGTTTATGTGAGCATGCGAGCAAAAGGGGGAAAGACACACGAAGGAGAAACTCAGAACAGTTAAAGCAATACAGATAGAGTCATGTAGACCTTTAGTCAAATGACTGGGAGCAGTGCACAGCGTTGGAAGTGTTAAACACGGCAGACCTGCATCGTTTATACAACAATGAACCCTTAACGACATGACCTAATCTCCACATCTACTAATAACCACAAAATACATCTAAATAATGCTGGTACAATGCAATATCTCAGCTTTTCTCTTTGTCTTTTTTGGCCATTCCTTGTAACCTCGCTTTACTAATACACTGAAGTACGACTTCTTCCACTCTTTTCTGTGTTCTGGTAAAACCCATGCATTCACGCTGAGCTTTTGTGGACGTCTGGATGGACAGTGAATTAAATATATATTAAAACATTTGACTTTCATTCTAAAATGCAAAATGTACAGAGGGAAGGTTAGAGGAAACTTCATGCAGAAGTCAGAACAAAAATAGTCTTAGGTCTTCAAGGGTTAAAGTACATCAAGTCACCAACAGCGTCCTTCGTTGCCCTCAGTCGGTGGTCGGCTTGTGCTCATTTCACTGTTGCTGCTCTAAGTTTAAGGTTAATTTGAAGGTTTCCAGTGTTAAAAATGATGAAAAACACTTGAAAGGGGTTCATCCTCAGTCTATGTCCTACCTTTCCAACAACTTTTATACAAATCAGCACAAAACTATTTTGTGCAACCCCCCTGAGAATGAAGCAGATAGAACTGAGCTAATTAACTGTATATTTTTTTAGGCTATAAACACATACGCTTTAATAACAGGCATCTATAGTGCAGCGTTTGGTGGGTTATATTTATATCTACTATTCATTCTGCATCACTGTATGTGTTGGCGAAGTGTGAAGGACATACTGATGATCGGATACCAGGTCGTGTGCAAACACTTGCCTTGGCCTTTATTAATTGATTCATTGAGTGAATATAAACCATTCAACAAAAATGTGAAGCTGCAATGAAGTTTTATGTGGTACAAGTGGTTGTGGCACAGAAATGTTTCTATTGCGAAACTGTTGACGCTTCAAATTCTGTCCGGCCAAGGTTATAAAGGCTGTGGCATTATATTAAGGATGAGCAGAAAAACTTAAAGAAGCTGTAGATCATACGTTCTACCTGTACGGTGACTTTACCGGCATCTATTCTAACACTGTCCTGCTCCAATAATAGGAGAGAGCACAGATCACCTCGTGAAATATGAAGTTTGGATGGGAGCAGTTGTGAGCAATGAGTTCATCAATAATTTCAATCAGTGAGTTAAATGTGCTCGATCACAGTATCGAACACCAAAATTTAGCCTAAGCTCTTACATATAGAACACGCACAGCAGCACTGATGAAATGTACGCATCTTAACCATTTACAAATGAATCGTCGGTACCATTCTATGTGCAACACTATGACCTATAGGGACTGTCCTGAGTGTTTTTAAGGGTTCATATTTACCAGATTATTGGTCATCAAGGAGGTCAAAAATGATCATTTGGAACTAATGCATTTGTCGAGCTGCATCAAATTCTACTGCAACTTCACTAAATCATCATTATTTCCAAAGACA
This sequence comes from Gymnapogon annona, assembly GCA_029814585.1. Lineage (NCBI taxonomy): Eukaryota > Metazoa > Chordata > Actinopteri > Kurtiformes > Apogonidae > Gymnapogon > Gymnapogon annona. The sequence continues at coordinate 12,797,785 of JAPTHA010000002.1, forward strand.
ACAACGCTGGTGTACATATGTTTGTCTTTGCTGAGTAAATGCCATCATGAATTGAATCAGAAAGAATGGAGCGAGGAAGGAATGTCATTGTTTTCCTCAGGGTCCATTCTGTTTGAAAAGCTGTGATTCATTTTTTTTTTTTATTATTATTCATTTGTGTATCGTGTACATTTTGTATGACCGTTACCTTGACCTGGTCTCCCTTGCAAAAACTTCAGATCTCAGTGAGACTTCCTGGTTTTATACAGGGAAGTAAATAAATAAATGAATAAATGAAACTTCTACGCAACAACTGTCAAACTGAATCATCGAAGAAAGCAACGAAAACTCTGGTGATTTTCATTATAAATAATAGTAAAATAACTGGACGTGCTTGTCTTTTTTTTTTTAGTGTTGGAAGGTAATTGCTGTGTGACGTGTAATGAATCAGATATTAAGCTTCATAGTGCAATGACATGAGAGCCGGAGTAGTCCTGTGTACTTCCTCAATCAAAGTCTGAACATTGTTTTGATGTCATCTACTCTGAAACATCTCCTTCCAAAACATAAATACACATATTTAATCATACTTAAATTTCAACATCTTTAAATCTGGAGGAAGACAATAGCACATATCTTATACCTACTCTTCGCCATATGTTTTGTGTTAAAGTACAGCCCAACAGTACAAGTGGAGGTTTGTGATGGACAACCAAGCAGACATTATTCAGCAAAGTCTAAAATAATATGTGCCGTCTTTTTTTTTTTTTTTTTGTCTGGTACTTTTACTGCTGCACATTATGACCACTTTATCATATTCTGAATTTTATTACTGGTTCTATTAAATTATGCACAGTTATACCACTGTGCATAATTATTACAGCCGAGATTGCTGAGGGGAGAATGAGCGCTGATGAAAATTTGTGGAAGGATTGCCTGAGAGAGAGAAAGAATGTCTTGCTTTTATGCTGTCATGTTCACCTACGGGCATGGTGTGTGTGTGTGTGTGTGTGTCTTTTGTATGTGTGTGTGTGTGTTGTCTCAGAGTGGATGGTTTGTCCTTCCTCCCCTCCCCTCCAGCGAGGAGAATAATGAGTTGTTAATGATACGGCCGGTGAGAGAAGGCCCATGGAGCTGTTGGACTGACCTCTACCTCTCAGCACCTCCATCTCTCATCCTCACCTCTCCTCCCCCTTTTTGGTGATGAATATCATCATCGCTTTTTCTTTTTTTTTCAAATCTCATATCAAGGCTCAAGTGCAACTACTTTCCACAGTGACCATGCGCTCCCCTAAATCTCAATTCCTTCTAATCCTAGGATGTTTTTGTCCACTTGTATGCAGTGTGTGAGTTCAGTACTATTGCCTCTGTGTGTGTTCATGCAGATAAAGCCGATGACGACCTGGAGATGACTATGGTCTGCCATCGACCAGAAGGCCTCGACCAGCTGGAAGCTCAAACCAACTTCAGCAAAAGAGAGCTGCAAGTGCTATACAGAGGCTTCAAGAATGTAAGCCGCTGCAGTCATTGTCACACATATTTAACAATTAAAGACCTGCATAGCTGCAAGTGAACAATAGCATGTTCTGACCTATGACGTGTAATCATTTTTAAGTCACTGATCCTATAAAAACATTTAAATAACTCAAGTAAAATGCTTTTCATCAGTATCAGATGTGCTTTTTTGGATGTTCAGAGGCTTTGTAGTGAACATCTAAATAATTTTCCAAGATCCACATAGTTATCGAATGACAGTGGATATAAATATATCTTTTCAGATCCTATTCATCATGTATTCTGCTGCAAAAGTCATGTTCTGATATGATAACTGTTATGTAAACGTGCGGAGGACCCAAACGCAGGAGGACAGTCTTAGAAAACAAAGAGTTTTATTCCAGAGCGTCTGTCGTGATACAGGTAAATAAGTAATAGAAAGAAAACACAAAAGAATCCCAGTTGTAGCAGAGCAGTGGCAGCGGGGCTCAGACGGAGGTACTGAAAAAACACACATGACAAACATTAGATTAGTATAATAAAACAAACACCAAAATAAGCACCAACAGGTCCCGAGGCTCCAAGCTCCTCGAGGACCGAGAGTGTACAGCAGGCACGGCGATCAACTCTTCCGCATCGAAGACCGCCTCCGTTGTTCCATAAGTGCTCCTGGTGATGAGTGGGAATGTGCAGCAGGTGTGGGCTCATCTCCCAGCATCCCAGAGGAATCCGCTAGTCAAACTCAAACACAACATCACACCGGACCCGAAAGTCCCACCCATACAGCACAATAACTATTGATTTATTCTGAGCTTTTATGAAGGTTTGGATCCGAGGGGTCAAACATATGGTCCGTGGGCCTGATGAAGGGTCCAAAAAAGCGCCCAAGATGAACCGTACAAAAATTAAACAGAAGGAGCCGTCAAGCCATTACTTATAGGTTATTCTGCTATTATTGTACTGATCCTGGACTGTGTGTGGTGTCAAAATAAAAATGAGTCTTACATCCTTGGCCTAGATGGTTGGTAAATGATACATAGAAAAAACACTAAAAATTGCAAAATGCAATGGATAATATTAGAATAAATGCTGATAAATTGCTCAGGAAATGATGAATGTTGAGAAAAATTCATTTGGAAGTCACAGCAAAAATAGTTGTACGTCTTGTCAGCTTGTTCTTTGATTGCAAACTCCAAAGACGAGTCTTTATGCACGATGGTCTGAGTTCATCAAATGTATTCAGATCACAGATAAAACATACACTCAGCTGAGCTCTCATTCAGCTGAGCTCTCATTCAACTGAGCTCTCATTCAACTGAGCTCTCATTCAGCCGAAGACCCAGGAAGAATGAGACCCTATCCTGGGGCGTGTTTAGATTTGATCTTCTAAGGCTCCAGGCTCCAACAATAGGGTTCACTCCCCTTAACAAGAACTCTAGCTCCAGATTAAAGTGGTTTGGGTCATAAATTCCAATGTGATCTTTATCAACCATCAGCTCACTTTTACAGTATATGCACTTTTCCTATATGTACGGATTTTATATGAAAGTGGGTTGGAAGATGAATGGATGAATGAATGAATGTCTGTTGCTTCCAAAGTGTGTATCTAATTTATATAAATGTGTGTGTGCGTGTGTGTGTGTGTGTGTGTATAGCAGTATTTAAGGGTTAAATCAGTGGATTATATTCCAGTTTTCATGATTTCAGCTCCTTTATTGAATTCATGGCCTAAATATCTGCAGGTTTTAAGCATCCCGGCCTGTGGTGCAATCCATTATATACCACTAATACACCATTAAAGTTTAACATCAGTGAGATTTGAGTGGAACATTATCATCTGATCATTGAATTAGACTTCCCATTCGGACAGAAAGCCTCCTCATAAAGCTCACCATCTCTTTCTCTAAACTGAGACCATAAAGTGCAATGGTAAAACTCAAGTCCAGAGAAGGCGTGTTTTTATTTTTCCAAAGTGCCGTTTTGGTTTTCCTCCTCCTTCTTTAGGAGCATGAAACCTTGTTAACCTCGTAAATGAAGTTACAAAGTTAAATAACACCAGAATGAATACTCTCTGTCCTGGCTCAGTATGCCAGACATTTGAACTGCAGGAGTTGGACACAGCGTGAACTCAGCTTTAAGTAAAATAACCATTAAGGGTGATTTGTGTGTCTCTGTGCACATGGGAAGAGCTCTGATGAGGTCGTGAGTCGAGGAAATGCTTATTGGAATACAGTGTGATGGGTCATCATGAAGAAAATAACACTTGTATAATGTCAGAAACGCCATCGTATTGGAATAGACTCTTCCAGGAATCCAGTTACAAAACAGTAAATTCTAAGACACTTCTTGTGATATCAGTCAAAATGAAGATCAATATTCAGTTTCTGATCAGGACTCTTTCTCTCTTGACTTTAATATCATCTTGATTCTACATCTTATGTCTTTGCAGGAGTGTCCAAGCGGCGTTGTGAATGAGGAAACGTTTAAACAAATTTACTCCCAGTTCTTTCCACATGGAGGTGAGCCGTGTGTGTGTGTGTGTGTGTGTGTGTGTGTGTGTGTATGTGTGTGTGTGTGTGTGTGTGTGTGTTGTTTTGTGTTTCTGTGTTTTTCCTAAAATATGAACTGACATCTCTCTCACTCTTTTACAGACGCCAGTACATATGCACACTACCTGTTCAATGCATTTGACACAGGAAGTTCAGGATCCATAAAGTTTGAGGTTTGCTCTATACATAATAATAATAATAATAATAATAATAATAATAATAATAATAATAATAATAATAATAATAATAATAATAATAATGATAATAATAAACTTTATTTGTTTAGCACCTTTCATACAAGAATTGTAGCCCAAAGTGCTTCACATCAGTTAAAAATGTACAAGGCATAAACACAGTAATATATGATTACACACTAATTAATAGGAGATAATAACGTAAAGGTCTTCAAACAGTCTACTTGTATTTGAATTGATCCATTTTTAATTGGATGGAGAAGCTCATGTCTCAGTTAATCTGGTGGGGGTTTTTTTCTCCCTCAGGACTTTGTGACTGCCCTGTCCATCCTGCTGAGGGGCACCGTCACTGAGAAACTCCAGTGGACATTTAATCTCTACGACATCAACAGAGACGGTTACATCAACAAAGAGGTGTGTGTTATCGTTTCAGCATCAATCACATGACGTTGTGTCAAAAGCTTAATATCGCAGTTCAACTGACATGTTCTTGTCCTGATGCTCATGACAGGAGATGACGGACATCGTCAGGGCGATATATGACATGATGGGGAAGTACACGTACCCGGTGTTAAAACACGACGCACCCAAACAGCACGTCGATGCTTTTTTTCAGGTAAAAATTAGTCTTTGAAATAAATAATAAGACGAGAAAGATAACACAAAATGAGATGGAATAAGTGAGGTCAGAGATGCTTCATATTTCCAGCGGAAATAGTGCAAGTATCACAAAGTACGGTTGTTTAAAATTTGTTAAAATGGAAAAATCAAAGTGTAAATTCTCTCTCTCTCTCTCTCTCTCTCTTTCTCTCTCTCTCTCTTGCAGAAAATGGACAAAAACAGAGATGGTGTGGTCACTCTGGATGAATTCATCCTGTCTTGTCAAGAGGTATAAGTTTATCCATGTAACCTTGTGACCATTTCAAGGGAAAGTAAGACTTAGAGTCTCTTTAAAGGGTTGTGATTACTTTGTCTGTTTTCTCCTTTGCAAACTTCATTTTCTATGGCCATTTAATTACCACCGTTGCTGCCTACAAATAATTTTCTGCGAAGATGTCCATGGACTGTGAAGCATTGGCCTGATTGTGTGTTTTTACTGCCCCCTCGTGGCCGGAACATGAATCCTATAATGATTGTTGGACCGTTCTCTTCTCAGTGTCTCATTTTCTTTCCAAACACAGGATGAAAACATCATGAGGTCTCTACAGCTCTTTGAAAATGTCATCTAGAAGACAGAGAAGAGGGTGCTTAAAGAAAGACAAGAGGAGGAAAAAACAAAGGACGAGGAGAAGAAGTGAACATAAACCTACAGGAGAAAAAAAAAAGGAAAGACAGTTAGAAAGTGACGGGAAATAAAGAGCTGCCACGTGGGGAGTGACGGGTTATTATAATCTGTACGGAGGAGGTCTTACTGTAACAAATACATGGGGACAAACCGAGACAAGTCCTTAAGACTCAACCCTTTACCTTCATTTGGGCTCAATGTGACCTTGTACCTCTGCTACTACGTGTCTCCACATCCCACTCTTGTTACTGATGTTGCAGTTCGTCATCTTGGACGGTGTGTGTTTTACAGCGTAGTGTAAATACTGAACCTTGTTGTGTTATTTGGCCCTCCGATTTTTTTTTTACCGAGGATCTCTCATAAGGTGAACCAAATGGGTGGAACTGGAATGTGTCACACCACAGTATACAACCAGTGAAAAGCATTAGAACAAAATGGAAGCGCGACGAGTCCTTTTTCCATCATCAGGGTCTGTGTTAATGTGACAAACAATGAGCAATATCCTGAAATGAAGCATGCACAACAGAGACGGCACATGCAGTGTGTAGTGTGTGTGTGTGTGTGTGTGCCAGAAAAAAACAAAAACAAAAAACAAAACTTGGTGGCAATATTCTAAACTTCCTGCAGAGCTACATGTTCCCTAAGCAGGACCGGGCCGACCCACAGCGCCACAGACGCAGGGCCTCACACAGACCTCGGGGGTGTTGCTGGAGCTGACCTCTTGCCGGTCTGGCATCTCGTGACGGCTTACAAACAGTCTCTCACTGTCCTCTTGAATCCTAGCGTGTGTGTTTTCAGTGGTGTCAGTCAGCGTTTCAATGTTTTGGCGACCGAAATGTAAATATTCAAGTGTTGTATTTGTGGCTTAAACATACCGTCTGCGATCACTCGTGTCTGCCCGTGTGTTTCTGACTCTGTCTGTCTGTCTGTCTGTCTGTCCAGTTGGATTTATCTGTTACTACTCCACCAGATACTCACTCTATACACTCGGTCTGGCTTTGAGGTTTACTGACACGCATAGATGAGGAGGGCTGTGCATGTGTGTGCGTGTGTGTGTGTGTGTGCATGGCGTTCCAGTGTAAAGTTTCTGTTTGCCTGAATATATTTATAATTTATTCAAGCATGTAGCTTCATCTTGTGGTTGTTAAAGCCCCAGGCAGCCCCTGTCCAGCTGACAGCAACGAGGATTTTTTTTTTTGTTGTACCAGAGAGGAGAGTTTTGTCTTTAACTCTGCTTGTTAAAAACACTGACTCAGAATGACCAACATTTCACTGTGAGGGAGAAGTTAGAAGAAGGTGTAGGCCCAGTGAAGAAGGAACAGAGGAAGACCATGCGGACGGAACATGAGAGTACAGACCTTTTCACTGATTTTTTGAAGGAATGGAAGCCATCTTTCAAACAAGAGCCATCGCTTTGATGATTGAACCAGACAAAAAAAAATAAAGATTTATAAATGATTTACTGTCATGCCCACTCACTGTGCTATCAATGATATAATAAAATTCCTCAGTGAGATGTGTCATGGCTCATCTCAAACGTACCCAGACATATTTTCAGACAAACTGACAGACAGTAAGACAAACAGATAGACAGGCGTACAGACAAACAGATTAAAACTGTCAGAATCAAACAATGGGTGTATTGAAATATTGTATAAAACCATTATATTTATCAATAAACTTTTCAAGAAACAAAATGATTAACATTTGTTTGTGTGTGTATTTCTATATTCCTATATATCTTTGTTTTCTTTGATTTCTTTGTTTTTTTACAGCTTATAATTATTGTAGGTTTAAACTTTAAAATCATTGTTATGATGCATCATAAAGAGCATATAAGCAAAAAGTTCACAAGAACAGTTTATACAGTCATTTACACACCTATGCAATGAACGTACAAAAAGAGACATGTCTCAATTCAAAAGGCACAGTCCACAAATAAAGCATGTGCATAGGAAATAAAAATAATAACAAAAAACTTCACCATCATGACTTAACATGCATCACTGCCTTTATTACCCACTTACAGCCTCTTTCATATTTTCCTGCTTCTCTCACCACTAATTCTGACATCTGTTTTTTTTTTTCTTCCGTTATGACTGATAACAGTGATGTCTGTATAAGGTGTGTGTGTGTGAGTGTGTGTGTGTGTGTGTGTGTGTGTGTGTGTGTGTGTGTGTGTGTAAAGGTGCGCCACACCTGAGTATGTACAGGTGCAAGAGGACAGAGAATCCAAAATGAGATCTGGCAACGTTTAAATACCAGGACAAGCTGAAAAACATTCATCCAAACCGGTTTTCTTCTGCACTTCCAGCAAGACATTTGTTTTGTATTTTTAATAAAAGAGAGTTCGAGGATCATTAAAAACACATTGGTCGTGTATTTTGTTATTTTGTTTCACTGGAACTGGAAGACGGGCCCTTCCTTTTATTTGTTTGGTGCTCATTAAAAAAACAAACAAAAAAACCCAAAAGAAAATAAAACAAAACAAAAAATTAAAAAAAAGAAACCTAGCCAACCCTGTTTCAGAGTAACAAAAACTAATCTGAAGCAGAATAAAAAGACTGTTGCACCGAGAGGAAACAAACAAAAAAAACACCTCGAAATGCTGAGTTATATTGCTGCTAAACTAACAACCTCTTTTAGGCCCAGGGAGTATTTTTTTTCTCCCTCTTATTCTAACAGAATACATACAAGCAGAGAAGAAAACAATGACAAAGTGACATTTTTTGTGTGTGTTTCGACACATTTTTGGGTTTGAGTCTCGCAGAATTTGAGTCCAAGAGTATTCTGCTTTATTCTTCAAAGATCACTCACCAATATTTCAGGTCCGGCTTCAACAAGCGTCCAGTCAGCTTTGCCTTGTCCAATATTTTATTTATTTATTTATTTGTTTGTTTTTGTCCATTGCATGGATCAAAGTCAGTCCCGCAAACGCTGTCCTCGCGAGGGGACTAATTTAACGAATGTATCCTTCCGCCAATAATCATGGGTCTTCCAGCCCATGGAGGGAGATGTCCCTGGTGTGTCCGGGTGTTCATTCCCTCTCCTCGGCCCAGGGCTGGAGGTTCTGCAGGGCGTACAGGGAGGAGTTGTGGGCGCACAGGGGGTCGGACGCCGCTGATTCGCTGAGGGACTTCTGGAGGGCGGACTGCTGCAGCTGCAGGATCAGCCGATTGGCCTGTTGACGCTCCGCCTCCCGCTCCTCCGCTGTCTGTCTCCTGGAAGAAGAAAAAAAAATAAACACGAATAAATTAACACAATTTGATGTTGTACAAAATTGTAAAATAAAAAACCGAAGAGGAAAGGAGTGTGGATAATGTGTTCAACAGTGTTAAAGTGCAGTGATGCGGTACACGAGGGTGTATATATGAGTAGTTCTTTTTAATATCTTATGACTTTTGTTTAGCTTGTATCTCTTTTTTTTTGCATGTTTGTACCCTGAGAGACTTCTGCCTAATTCCTATTTACCCGAATGTGCACACAGAGCAAAAATGAAAATCTCATCTTGTCTTATTTTGCAGAATAAAAATAAACCTGTCACTCGTGAAATTAAAAAATATATATATTTCACGGCAAAAATACATTTAATTGTGTCAATACGTGAATGTAAATGAAACACGTGTGTATTCCGTAATCAATATTATTTGGGTGTTTATTTTGCACGACGACGCTTTCATTGTTAAATATTTTTGCCTCGTTTAATTTAGAAAAAAAACGTCTCAAACGCAAAAAAAAAACCTTAAACATTTGCGTAAAACAAACTTAAGAAACATAAATAAATATCGTAACTAAAAGCAGTATTTATTTACTTATTGCTGAAAAATCTTTTGGATCGTAATCATGTGTGAAAACACAGACTCGTAAGAAAGTTTGAATTTCATAGAATGTGTAAAACACGCTGACGTGTCGTGAGTTGTGACTCAAGTCTGATATTTTCTGATTTTATTTTTTTTTTGACAGCATAATGATGAATATGTCAACCACCTCCACTTGGTCCTGCGGTTCTGGAACCAGGTTTTGACCTGTGCGTCTGTCATCTTCAGGCTCTTGGCCAGGGCGGCCCGCTCGGCGCTGGCCAGGTACTTCTGCCGGTGGAAGCGCTTCTCCAGCTCACAGATCTGCACCCGGGAGAAGGACGTCCGGGGCTTTTTCCGTTTGGGAGGTGTCCGGTTCTGGTAAGGGTGTCCTATCCGCCGGGTCACCGCAAACGGAACCAGAGCCGCTGCAAGGACAGACACACAGACAGACACACACACAGACACAGAGACAGACACACACACAGACACACAAACAGACACACACAAAGACACACACACACAGAGACAGACGGACACACACATATATATAGAGAGAGGAAGACAAACACACAGAAACACACACAGACAGGCACACAGAGAGACAGATAGACACACACACACACACACACACATACAGACACAGAGACAGACGGACACACACAAAGACACACACAGAGAGACAGACGGACACACACACACACACACATATAGAGAGGAAGACAAACACAGAAACAGACACGCACACAGACACAGAGAGACAGATAGACACACACACACACACACATACAGAGAGGGAGACAAATACACACAAACAGACACACGCACAGAGACACAGAGAGACAGATAGACAGACACACACACACACACACAGACAGACACACACAGATAGATAGACACACACAGATAGACACAGACAGACAGACACACAGACGCACACACACAGACACAGACATACAGACACATACGATGCACACACACACACACACACACACACACACACACACACACACACACACACACACACACACACACACACACAC
>JAPTHA010000002.1:12834716-12860953 GCA_029814585.1 Gymnapogon annona
TGTGTGTGTGTGTGTGTGTGTGTGTGTGTGTGTGTGTGTGTGTGTGTGTGTGTGTGTGTGTGTGTGTGTGTGCCTGTTTTTTGGGTTGTTTTTTTTTGCATAGACATTTGTTATCTGCTTCAGCCAGATGCATTAGTGCTTTTTTCCCATGTTGCACTGCATGTCTGTGAGACTATGACCATATTCATTTCCTGTGTTTATTTTTGCATAAACATTGGTGCTTTATTAAAACCATATTAATATACAATCTTTCCCACTAACGTGATAGCAGGCACAAATAAGTACATGATTAATGAAGCAGGAATAAGATGCAAATGAAATCATAACATCTGCATTGTAATGATGCCAAATGACTGATAGTCTGTAACACGTGGTCTAATTACGGTCACAGTCACCAAGTAGAGGTGCTGAGAAACACATCATATCCTGCTACAGAAAGTAAAACATTGCTCATTTACAAAGTGCACTAATTTATTTCTGACCATCTGTTTTCTTTCCCAAACATCTAATTAGTTCTCCTTGAAGGAAAATAAAATTATTTATTTAAATGTATTCACAAATGCACACAAAAATATACGTGCATCTGAGTGTTATACTAGGGGATGTCGTTATCAAATGCCATCTGTGGTCATGTGAAGCCCTTTGAGACCTATTGTGTGAGTAAGGGCTATAGAAATAAAATATGATTGATTGATTGATTGAGTGTCCAGGACTTGGACACAGCACATGAACGCACATGGTAAGTAATGGATGTTGATGATGATAATGTATTGCCAAGACTGCTGAATGCTGTTTTTTCCACAGGATGTTAAAGTTACTCTTGTTTTCAGGCTGTTGTTTTTTATTATTAAAATTGTATAAAAGTTGAATATTTTCACGGTGAAAATGCTAATGGTTTGCATCGTTTTGTCATTTTATAAACTTCACCCCTGATCAGGTGTTTTTTTTTGTTGTTTTGGGGTATTTTGGGGCTGAGGAGTGGCTTAAATGAGGTGACGACCAGCACCTTGTGGACAAACAATAGCAGGTTAACTGATTAACTTTAAGAAGATCCCAGAGAGGGGCATATTTCACATACAGCTTCCTCCTTTTCTCCCCTATTCCTCAGCAGAGGGAAGATGCAAAGGAGCTTCAATCTGCCCCATCAAGGCCTTCCATTACTGAGTAAGTGGTCTGGTAAAAAGAGACCAATTTGGGTATTGAGATGAAAGGCAGACAGAAAAGGACTTGGAACAGGGCCTCTTTAACAGACATGGTTTGGGCTCAGAGATGAGTAATGAGGTTATTTACTTCTCAGCTGGGACATGCTGCCTGATTTGTGAGATTCTCCAAATACCAAGTGTGCATTCTGTGACCTTTTTACACCAGCCAGATGTGTCTTTTTAGAATGAAATCGCGAAGAAAATAACTGATTTCCGTGAGCCCAATATCAAATCTAATTGTACGTATCTCCATATATGCAAGTGTTTTTGAATATGTTTACATAGGAAATCAGTAGATGCAGCCCTGAGAAATCTCTGCACAAGTGTGATGTGCTCTGAAATGTCAGCAGGATAGAGATTAGTCATACACCCCAAAAAAATGGCTCATGTGATCCTTAATTTGTTCCGATTATCACTCGATTGCATTACGCATACTGTGCGGGTTCTGAAGACCAGGGCTGGATACGCCACAGTCAACGTAATGAACTGAGATCAGTGGCCTCATTTCTGCAGTGCAGCGGAAAGGAACATGGGGCAGGTGACACGTATACGGTTTTCTCTTCATTTTCACGGAGATCAACTTTTTTCTGGGACATGACCGGCACAACAACATATACATATCGTCTTGCTGCCTATTTTCGCAATGATAGACATTGCAGACGAAATTGCTCTACAATTAAATTTTTGTGAAAAATATGGTCAATTGACATTTACATGGTGGAGGCTGTGACCGTACTAACATTTTTAAATAGCCTCCAGATACTGAAACAACTTTTGTTCTTTTGTGCAACGTAATGCAATCAGACCTTTGAAAGCTTCATTTATAATACAATTAAGCAGCACAGGCTCATTCACTTCCTCTGCAATCTGTGTGTGTGTGTTTTCCAGTTTGTTTTTGCTCTTGAAAGAGGTACCAAGAAAGAGAGTCGGGTGAGAGGCAAGTCTTTCTGGGATGGCGTGTTGCTCAGCAACAATAAGGTTTTCTGACCACTGGAGGGACACTGTGGATCTTGACAAAGCATGAAAATGAAACACAGTGAGTGACAGACACAAGCGCACATAGATGAGACTCATCAAATATGTATAGACACTAACAGCATGGAAAGAGTGGTAGGCGCACATAAACACGTCTTACATAGACATCAAGTCATGGATTGTCCTCAGTTGCTCTCAGGTAGCGTTGACCTCACCACACATCTGTTATGTCAACATTTCAGCTTCCACATAAACGTGTCCGAAGCACTAACTTTAAAAATGTGCGCAGATACATAGCCATTAGGGGGAAAAAAACCAAAACACTCAGACTGGAATATTTTCGCAGCCTTTTACAGTTATACTGTCAAGGCAGGTCCTGAACTGCTGAGCACCCTCATCTGAGGTTATGACACATAACCACATCCTCAGGAGATTCTCATCTACAGCAGATGTGCTTCTGTTTCCTAATGACTTTACTTTCTTATGATAAGAAAGATTTTTATTTTATCTCTCTATGCAGTATTACTCCTTCCGATACCTTTTTTCCACTTAATCCTACAAGTTTTAGTTTTTTTAGAAAACAGCACCCAGGAGAAAAACTGTCTGTAGCTGAATATCCAAGATACACAGGAGCAGTAATAATTGAAGTCCTGTGAGTCATTGATCATTAAAATACAGCATGTCAAAGCCTCATATAATTTGTCATAACTTTTGCAACACGGAACAATGTCACAGCAGTCATTCAGCACATTTTCTAGATGAGATTAAAAATTCTGCCGCAACCTTTGTTAGAAACTCACTATTTTTTTTATGGTCGATTAAAGAATATATTAGCATATGTTCTACATAATAGAATTAGCAAAATGAATTAGGCCCATCTAATAATGTGAAACTCTGTACAGTGCAGAAATGATAACCTATTATCTGTGAGTCCTTTGGCTTTATATTAAAAGAATATCGAACAGAAAAATTGGAGTCAGAAAGAGGAACCTCAGAGTGACCCAAATGCATTAGCAGGTAAAAGATTAATTTGGTCTTTAGTTTCATCACTCACACACACACATTCACATGCAAACACACAGAATAATCTCACTTCCTCATTTTCTGGACTGATTGCATGACCTCTTTGTATATTTGCCATTGTGCAGTGTTCACATATGAACTCCGGCTCCAGAACTGACTCAGTCATTAGTTAAACAGTTTTAGAAAACCATCAATTACATTTTGTCAGTAACTGTGATGAAAAACCTTCTTGAGCCTCTGCTGTTATTATGGGGTGTGCCTCTGTACATACCTGAGTCTGTGTCATCCACACACCGGGGAAAAGACCCATTCATATCTTTTACTTTAAATTGCCTTTTATTCAACAGACACTTAATTATAACTATTAACATAAATACTCCAAAATGCATAATTATACTTCATAGACACTGGATTTGCTTTTGCACAGCTTTTTTTTCCCCATCTAAGTAAGTTTGTTGAATATTGAATTTTTTTCTCTCAAATGCACAACGTGGTCTAAAATCAGGGAAATGTTTTTTTAGTTTGATTTTATAGTGAAAAGGAACATGATATCATATACAGTTTAAAGGTAAAGCAAGTATAGACTAGAAAATGTCTGGAACTCACCTCAGCGCTGCGCTGCCTTTTCTGTGTTGACTGTCCCCGCTACTGTGCTATGCTCCCAGAGTGACGAGAACCACAGCGTGTGAGTGTGTGTGTTTGTGTGAAATGAATGTGTGTGGGAAGGAGATGTGAAAGAGGGAGAGAGAGAGGGAGACTCGCACAGAGCTCCCTCTCCCTCTCTCTCTCTCTCTCTCTCTCTTTCCTTTTGCATCCATGTCTTCTCCTATTATTCTTTGCAATTTCTTTGGGGTAATTTGCTCTATAAATTATTTTAATGGCTCTTCTGTTCTTTCAGTGTATAGTCTGACTTACATTTGCCAGCTGCTCCTTAACAAATTGGAGCCTTTGGAGTAGGGGCAGTGTTGGGAGAATAACCTCAGCAACCTGTTGCATTCAATGCAAATTAAATTATTGCCAAATAAGCCCTGTTTCCAGACAGGAATGAAATGTGAAGGTGTGTTATGTGTGAAAGTATAATTGAAAATTCTTTCCTGAAGTAAATACTTTGAAATCTAAATGTTATATAATGTAGTTTAATAATTGAAGGTTTCCCCAGAACCTCATGGCTGGATGGCTTTAGGGTAAACCTCTGAGAATTGGCAGCAGATGGACTGAAGTGATGTCAATGACCCGACAGGTCACAAAGATTTCTAAATCTATCTCTCTATTTCTGTTGCAGCCTTTTACTCAGCCTTTGTATCTATTTTTTATGTGCTTTGGAGGCTGGTGTGGCTCTTTCCTTCTCGCTTTGAAATTCATCTCCTGGGCTCCAGGCTACTGTTCATAAGTCATTATCATATCTCTCTTTCATAGCTTTTGTCTATTTTGTCCTCCTGTTGCCTTATGGGTCTGCTCTCTGCCTGTCGGTCTTAGCCTTCATGGCCCTGTTCATATTAAAGCTGATCCTGGATTGAATGTTCTTTTTTGTTTTTTCCCTCTTTGCTACTGACTCTCCTTTATAATTCTTTGGTCCTATCGCTTTTGGTGCTCAGATTAATTTATCACACCTTTTCTGTTTTTTTTTTCATGTTTCTTTCTTTTTTTCCCTTTACATACACCTTCAGGCTCCACCCTTATTTCTCCTTGTGAGTCACAGTAACAAGGTTCCACTTTTGTTCCTCGACATATAACAATGCGATAACTTATCTATCTTTATCATTTTTCTTTCTTCTCTCCTACTCCACTTCTCGTTGCATCTGTCTCCCTCACCTTTCCTCACAAAATATAATTACCACTTATTCCAATATCACCTCCATATTGTGCACAACACCTACTTTTTTGACTTTCTGATCTCCATCACCACAACAACCAAATGTGCGCTTGACTTATGTGGTACTAACCTGTTTAGGAATCCAAATTCTGAATCAACGGTACAATTTCTCATTTGTAGGAGATGAAACGTATCACCTTGTGGACTTCTCCATAGTTGGTTGATTTCCGGCTTCAGGAAACAACCAACTGATGCATTTGGGCTTCAGTTCCCATGTTACAGATGAAGGAAAGGGTCATTTATTACAGCTGCTCATGTTTAAAATAGCTAGTTGGCAGAGGTACCTCAAATTCCATTAGCATTGTAATAGACATTTTTTTTGTTATGGGAAGTTAAACCACAGTTCCCAGTCTAGGTCAACAGTGTGTTTAAAACATGATACATCTTGATAAGATAAGATGAGGTAAAGCCAGGGGAACTGAAAAAGAAAAAAAATAATACAAAAAAGAAAAATAAATCAGACCTCTACCACCCTCTTTTGGATTTGCATTGTAATAACATTAACTTTCTGGAAATGTGTCATTTGGGTTAAATTCTGTATTATGTCAACTAAAGGCAAACACACGCACCATAATCTCGTCTGAGTGATGGATGAATATCACATCATAACACACCAATTCCCTTCTCCACAAACTGGACATTGTTTATCATGCTGCTATCCGTTTAATAATTGGGGCTCCTTTCAAAACTCATCACTGCTCCCTGTATTCATTGTTGAACTGGCCATCACTCCATTCCAGCAGACAAATGCACTGGTGTTTATACATCTACAAAACAATCATTGGTAAAACCCCTCCCTACCTATGCTCATTAACCAACATTAATTCCACAAACTGCAATCTTAGATCCCAAAACTTAATCAACCTCTCCGTATAAGCCAGGACCACCTTCGGCCGAACTTCCTTCCAATTCTCAGCTGCCTACGACTGGAATCGCCTGCAACAAACTTTGAAACTCTCTGTGTTCATTCCCTTGTCCACCTTCAAAACTGCAATCCAGTCCATAATCAAACACCACTGCACCTGCCTAGTCACTATGGGACACATCACATCCGATCTGATAACACATATGTCGTATCAAGTTACATCTCCATGTCATTTCTAAAACTACACTACTTTTTATGTGTCTACATTGTTTTATCTGTTTCTTTGGCTTGTCATTACTGTGATTCTTAATGTAATTCATCTCGTTTAACTGTGTCAGTTTTTCTGTACCACCTTTTACGTTCCAGCTTTAATGTTCTTATGTGTGTGTGTGTGTATGTATGTGCTGCCTCTTGGCCAGGTCGTCACTGTAAATGAGAACCAGTTCTCAGTGGACTCACCTGGGAAAATAAAGGTTAAACAAAAATAAATAAATAAATAAATAAATAAGGTGCTTGTGCTACAGGTGGCTCAGGCACACCAGCACATGCTCTCTAAGTGATGAACGCTGACCAGACACCTGTGGCTGCTGAGTGGGATTCAGTTTCTTTAACCTTTTTGAGGTAAGCTAATATATGGCGAAAGCAAGCCTCTTCAGGGAACACACATTTAACATTTAACGCCGATAATCTATCTTTTTATTTGTGTGCCAAGTTGTGACACTAATCGGATTGGAGTCCATTTACAAAACAGCCTTTTTATTCTTAATGCTACTACTTTCTGTCTGGCCATCACTGTTATTGATGATTCATATATCATTCTAGTCATCCATGTCATTATCCCAGACGTATTCACGCACCAGCCATTGGTCAAAAGCGAAAATGTCAACGAGAGGCGGCAAAAACTCCAGTCAAGCTGTAATTATTCAACACTAGAAAACTTTGCCAGAATAAATTAACAAACAAAAAAGAAAAAAAGTTCTAACAACCATTTATTATTTACATTTCTTTGGGACAGTCTTTATAAACAATGTTCCAAAGATGGTTGCCGGTTGTCACAGTGTTGGGGATGCTCTAAAAATGTGAGGCTAGTGGTTACCACAGCAACACTATGTGATGTATATTATTAAAGTGAAACATAATTGGTTGGTGTGAATTTGTTTGATACCTCAGACATAATGCAAGCTTAGTATAAATAATTCATTCATTGCATGGAATAACAAATTGGCATCTCATTCTTCTTGTCCTTGATGTAAACTAATAAACAGCTGGCCTAGACTAAAAGAAGACATGGAAATTTAACCGAGATAAAGCACTGCTCCAAACGACTTCTTCAACTAGAAACTTTATAGTGTCACACTGAAACAGATGAGTATTTCTTAAAAGTGCCTATTTCCTTTCTTGAAACAGAAACAACAGAAATACCACAGTTTCAGCATGTGATTGGTGTGTTTTCCGAGGATGCGTTTCGTAGCAGATGGAGGAAAAGGGGAAGGGAGGACAAAGCAGGGGTGAGTCGAGGCTTTTATATAAATGAACAGGACATCAAGCTGTTTTCTCTGATGTTGCCTTCCAACGCCTTTGATTTCACCAGCTTGAGAGATGATACAAAAAAAAAAGAGGAGATGAAGAAAGACTTTGAGAGAGACGAGAGCTCCAGCAGACAATCGATGGAAGTCATCCAAGGTTGGATCTACACAAACAAGAACATGGATCTACACACTGGTATCAGGTACATATGTAAGATTAAAGACATTTGTTGTATTCTCATGATTTAAGCCCTAATCATATGTTTCTCCTTGTATCTCTTGCTATATTACTCATTTTAAGGTTTGCACCTTCTTGGCCCCTATATACCTGGAACCACCTCCACCAATATTTCACAGTCTAGTACTTCACTCTCTTCATTTCAATGAACAAAATGGAGGTTTCATCCACTGCGCAGGCCCGTGTGCACTCTCGCCACCGTATATATACACCTACTTCCCCTTAAATGACTGAAGGCAGGAAGAGAGGAGAGACCGAAGAGGAAGAGAGAGACCAAGGGGGATGGGCTTATTACTAGGCTTTCATTTAAACTAAAGCAAATGCAGAAGTAAGAGGTTGAGCAGACACCCTAAAAAAAGAGAGAGAGAGACGGAGATAGTTGAACAAGGAGGAGAGTCTGAAATAAAGGCTCAAAGTTAACAGTGGCGAAGGACTTCATGCAATCATGGGCCCTTGGACCAAGACCACAGCAGAGCGGTATGGTGTTGGTAAGTCATTATTCACCCACTTGGTGTACGTATTACTACACTATGTTGTGAAATGAGATTGTTTTTAACCACTTTTAGTACAATTTTTTTTAAAAAGGTAGACAAACCTTTCTTCCTGCTTTACAGGATGTGAGAAGGTCTCAACGGCTTTCAGAGCTTACGCATCCACACCAGATGCAGCCCCCCCTTCCCCCCAATAACCAAAAAAAGTAAAAATAAAAATATGGTCTTTCAACTCAGAAGTCCTACTGGTGATCATGTAGGAATTCAATCATAAACAAATTTACCATCACCCACAGCTGCTGGAGAAATTATTGTAAAGCGACGGCAAGAAAGCAATCATCATGCATTACAGGTTATACATCACATAAATGTTGAATCTTCAAGAAATACTACAAATAAAATTTCAAACGTCACATTGGTTTTGGCACCAGTATGAAATCTCAAACTGTATTGCACCAAGTTTCTGCACAATCTGTTACTTATCTTTATATGTGGTTGAACATGACTGAGTTAGCATGTGTTACTCTTAGATATGCAAGACATTCAGCAAAAATATATATTTCTGTCCTCAGGTTAGCATGTCATCACACACCTGCTAGAGAATAAATGCTATAAGTTCATAGCTGACACTCAGCCGATAAAATTGTGTAACATCCCAATAGCTGTATCATCTAAAACTATAGTTGTAAAGAACAGAATTTGCAATAAAAAATTTAATAGAATTGATTATTAACACAATTAGTCATTTAATGCTGATTCTGACAAAGAGTTATGTCATATTGTGTCTCCAGCAGCAACAAACGCCAGGAAGGATGTGTGTATGAGTTTGAAGCTGTAGGACTGAAAACTGTAAAACCACAAGTTATAAACCCATGAGGTGATTTCATTTCATTGGTGCGACTACTTCATCGGCAAAAACGTTTACTGTGTACAGACAAATGAGGGCAGAATTAAATATATCTAAGACGGTTAGTTTCTGCAAAAGGACAACTCCAGGTTCTATCTTCAGTAATGTTATTTACAGTATCTAATCACTGACATAGTTAGACAGCATCTGGATAAACTGTAACTAAAAAGAAAAAAACATTGTTTCATTGCTGTTTATGTTTTAGTACTCGAGGCTCCTTCACAGAAAATTATTTATATTTAATATGGTGTTGTCATAATTGAGATGCAAGTGATTTCCTGCTTTTGTTAATTGTCATTTTGTTTGAAAACTTTCCCTTTAAAGTGTTTTACTGGCTAAATGGTTAATAGTTTAACCCCGCAGTCCTAACCACAAAACAGTTACTGCCAATAAACCAAATCGGTTCTATAAATGTTGACTTTGTACAAAAACTTTTTTGTTTGGCAGTAATCACTGAAATGACCAGAAATTACAAATAGCAGTTGTTCATTTATGTATACAAGGTGGTGTTGCTATCATGTTCTTAATTTAAGGACTTTGTTTGTTGGAACACTGCCAATGTTATTCATACTCAATAAAGAATTCCTATTCTTTATTCATATTTTATCATGTTTTATTAGTGTCTGCATCTGTGCTGTTTGTAAAACATGCACCAAGATCGATGCTTTGTTTTTAATTGCTAAACCAATTCCACTAGTGGGTATGAATGAAGTAACCTAAGCTGACCTCTATTATCCTGACCTATGGCTTTTAGTTCCCCTCTCCTCAATCTGTACTTCTCTATGAAGTCTCCATATGGTCGTGTAATCAGTTCAACAAGACGGCTGGTGTTACATCAACTCGATCAGAGATGATGATGGTGTTCAATGCTCGCGTCCACCTTCCTTTAAAATTGTGCTTTTCAATGTCAGTATCAAGTGGACCAATGCGGGAAAAATAATCTAGATTTACAGGATGCTGCTAGCATACACGTGTCACCATGTGAAATAAACGAAGCATGCACATTATTAGAATTCAATACTTCTTTTTGTTTATTACTGCTAGTATGTACTACCGTAATGTGCAACTGGTTGTTTTTAGTATATATTTTTATTACTGTTATTATTTTTTTATTTTAGTTTTTTATCTTTCTACTTGGGGTTATGAGTGTACACATAGTGTTGTGTTGCTGTTGGAGCCTAAATTTCTCAGAGGGCTTTGTTCAACGGATCAATAAAGTGCTATCTAGGTTAATCTAATTTAACATGCCTTTTAGCACTTTAATGATATTATAATCTATCAAGAATGCCACCTTTATACAGAGCTGCAGAAATTTAGAAAATTAAATAGATGATGTGTTTCTGTGATTGGTTCGTATCCACACATGCAGAGGCATTAGGTCAAATGGGCATTAGGTAAATGCATTAGGTAAAAGAGCAGCCATCACACTATCAGACAGTAGATGTGTTTATAATATCATGAAAAACACTTCCTGCTAGTGGTCATAGATTGGACTTTTGCTTGCAACAGATGCTGCAGCTGAGAGAAATTACTCAGTTTACTCTTGACCATACAGTGAAAAATAATCTTGGCCGACCGAAGACAACTTCCTCCTTCCGTTCTAGAGCGGATGTTTGATTAGCTGCCTTACTTTTTACAGATGCCATTTTCCTTTAACTTAGGGGTCGGCAACCTTTACCACTCAAAGACCCATTTGGACCCATTTTGTAGAGTACAGGAAACACTTGGAGCCACACAGCCTTTTTGAAATTTAAAATGAAATATCCATGCAAAAAAGTTTTTTTTCTTTATTCTTATATATAAACAAGCTATAATGTTTTGCATTTATGAAACCAATGAACCACTGCAGAGAAAAATAAATTAAATTTCTCCACACAAGAAAACATTTTGAACCTTGAAAAAAGAAGGCATCGTTTTCATAGAGTTAGCTCAGGCAATGTGCCCTGTTTTATCGCCTTATCCTCAGAAGAATTTGCTCAAATCGTATGCCGGCGCAAACAAGCTCACAAAGTTTGGCAGCTGAGCACCATTTGCGCCTCTGATTGCAATGAGTCATGAAAAAAAAATAAAAGAAAACGTTGAATTTATATTATCCACTGGCAGTAAACCGAAAATGCTGTCCTCTCTGCATGTGCAGTCAGCCGTCAACCTGAATCATAAAAGGTATATTTCACTGAGCAATAAAAAAAATACAAATATATCCAAAATAATATAACAACAACAAGCTAGAACACTAAGGTCATCAGTGCAGGGTTACTAGACACTTGCAGAAAGATTACAAAGGAAATTGTGGATGCAGCCTTTGCCAACTATGCACCAAAACTATGAAATACTATTCCCAAGGACAATAGAGAAGCCAGCACGCTGAATATATTGAAAATATTATAAAATAACACATTATTCCACCTCTCTCACCTCTGTTTATGCAATTCTGTTGATGTATTTTATTTCTTGTACTTTTATCTTGTTGAACTCTTATCAATTAGTGTGTAATTAAATATTAATATTTTTCTTATCTCATCCCTGTCTTAAGCCTTTTTATGAAATTTTGTTGAAATTTCATTTTATTTCTTTTACTTTTATCATGTTAACTTAATTAATTAGTTTATTAGCTCGTATTAATGTGCTTTATTCCTTGTACATTTTTTTAACTGATGTGAAGCACTTTGCCCCCTCGGAATGGGTCTGGCCTTGACGTGGCGAGGGGGCTTGTGTGTTTCAGCGACCCTGGAGAGCGATACCGTCTGGAGCTTCGCTCCTGGTAAGGTCTCCCATGGCGGGTCGGTCTCCAAGATAGGTTCCAGACAAACAAAGACCCCAGCATGTTGGTGCGCTGTGAGATGGCAGCCCCACCAACCGACCCAGGAGAAACTTTATTGTTCGGAAACTGACCAGAGTAAATAGACGAACTGACCAACACGGTAACAGACCCCAGCCTGCCCCCAACCAATGAGTACGGATCAACCTTCGTCTAAGGACCCGTGTTTCCCCCTGGAACGTCCAGACACTCCTTCGCCAGGAGCCTCCACCTTGCTATCTCGAGAGCTCTGTCGTTATAATATCACACTGCCACCGAACTCTGTGAAGTTCGGTGGCAAGGCAGTGGTGAAACTACAGCGGACGACCACTGCTACATCTAGAGCGGCCCCTGAGAGGCGAACAGGCATTTACAGTGTGGCACTCGCCATTCCAAAGGCCCTCCAGAAGACCCTCATCAGTTGGACACCATTGAGCGACAGACTGTTAATCTGCCCACTTTCTCCACCGTCACGGTAAGATGATAGTTATCGTCACCTGTGCCCCCATGGATGTCACTGATGAGGAAATGAAGGACACGTTCTTTGACCAACTTCACCAGGCTGTTGACCAAGCCCCACCACACGACATCACCATCATCCTCACTGACGCCAGTGAGCGACAGGTCCTCCGGCTCATCTGTCGACACAACCTTTGTTGACAGCCTCACAAAAGACAATGGTCAAAGCCATCTCCTTCTCTGGCATCTTAACACTTTCTGCATTTCTGACACCTGGTTTCCTCAAAAACAAATCCACCACTGGACATGGTACAGCCCAGACGGCAGAACTAGGAAAGCATAGGACCACATCCTGATTTCCCAGTGCTGGAAGTCGTTTGTTACCAACTGCCGTGTGTACAGAGGAGCAGAGCTTGGCAATACCAACCATCGTCTGCTGGTGGCCCAGCTAAAACTAAAGCTGCAACCAACCAGCACACCAAGACTCAGCCTCGCCTGGATTCCTCCTTACTCAGTAACCCAAACATCGCCACAGATATCAGTTATTCCATCCGCCACACCTTCGATGCCCTGGCTGCTGACAAAGTGACCGATTGACAGACCCTCAAGGAAATAGTTATCCAGTCTGCTCATGATGTCCTTGGACGTTCACTACCATCCCCAAAAAAGCCTTGGATATCGGAGAGGACATTTGACATCATCGAATGGCGATGAGAAGCCCGGGTCAGAACCAACAGCGTAATGTGGCTATAGCTGAGGCCCCCAGCAATTGTGCCATCACTGCCGAGATGTTAAAATCAGGTGGTGATGATATCGTCGAGTGGCTGACCCACATCTACAACAAGGTGTGGGAGACAGAGAGGCTTCCCGGTGACTGTACCAGAGGGGTCCTCCTGCCCTACTGGAAACGCAAGGGTAACCGGCTTGTCTGCAACAACCACAGAGGAATCACCCTATTCTCCATCCCTGGCAAGCTCTATACCAGGATTACCCGTGCCCTTCCAGTCATCAGAAGTAGACATCGTCCCCAGCAGGAGGGCTTCATGCACAACCGCACGGACTCAGGCCTGATCGGCACCTTGGTCTGCACGATCCACTGTACGGTCGCCAATATGACACCATACGACCCGTGCCAGACGAACCGGACCATCTGGTCCAGTGTCTGCTACGGTCCAACTGGGACCTGGGTGCCGCAATCTACCGTCGCATGGTTTGACTGAGGTCCGACCATGCCGGTCGGAAATATTTCATTAATAATATATTTTTAACAATAACTTAATTTTCGGAACCTGCCAGACAGGTGTACAGTTTGTAGTTATGTAGTTATTATCCTTTTTCCTGCTGAGTCATACTTGCTAATGTTGGGTCGGCCAGTCTCTCTTTCTTGAAAAGTTTTTCAGCCATTGTGGGTTGAAAAAAATAAAATAACTTGTGGCGCTACACAAATGATCCATTTCCTTACTTCCTGTTTATCACACATGTCTGCTTAGGTCTGCTCTGCGCCGCTTTGCATAGCTCCGCCTCTCTCTATTAGGTATGCAATCAAAAAACGTGCATGCACTGACGCTATAATAGGCCCACTAGATGGCGCCAGTGATGCCAAATTTGGTGCTGATGAGTTAATGCCACAGGTCCCCCACTGGGTCTCATTCACTTTAAACTGCCATGCAGCCAGCACTTGTCGCTTCTGAAGGCCTAGAGGCAGCTTTTGGACCCGGAAACACATGATAGTGAATAATGATTGGATACAAACTCTAACATAAACCCCACCCTCCAAATCTCCACCTGGGACTGGAAGCTGGGCAACCAACTTGCTATGAAATGGAAAGCTATGAAATGAAGAGTATAGACCACGGGGAATAATTTAATACATATTTGTGGGAAAAAATATATATTAAAAAATATATTCCTGATTATGTATAGGCCAGCAAAGCAGGCCTTGCTGGCCTTGAGGGTCCACCACTGCTGATCAATGTGTTCACTGCTATAGGGTCAGTGTTGGTTTCAACATGTGTTGTAAAACAATTATTGGAGTTGTGTATTATATGGGACATGCTATGGTCAAGCACAAAACACTCCTGTGACTAATTTTGATAGACTTTCACAACGCTTTAATGTTTATTTTCTTCAACAGTGGATTAAATGAAAATGCTTAATAATGAAATACTTGTAAATTATTTCCAAATGCCACAGGGAGACTCATCAGAGGGATCTAATAGCCACATGTGGCTCCAGAGCCACAGGTTACCAACCCTTGCTTTAATCCCTTCACTTTGCCACTCTTTAAATCTGGAGGACAGGGATGTTCTATCGAAACCTGTTAGGGTTTAGTTTGGCTATAAAGTACTAGTCATCTGTCACTGTGACCCATTGACTTCCACAGCAGCTAACATCACCTGACTCACATAAAGGCCGGGAACTGCTCATCTGAGGTATAAAGTACGAATCAAAAGGCCTGTGGAAAAATGTTCAAAAAGTGAATACTGATGGATAAAACTGATGCACTAAGGCTTATATAGAACAAAATATGACGGAACTTGTGTCAACTTGTGTCTTTTCATGCATACTTATGCAGGGTTTTCAGCTGACAGTAATTATTAAACACGAGTGACAACATCTGCAAAAAAGTTAATGATGCACATCTGTCAAAGACATTAGCTGGCACTTGATCTCCATTTGCTGATCAGTCTCTAGTTACGTATGCTAGCTACTTTTGTTGGTTAAATGGACATTTTCTCTTAAGCATTTACTTGATATAATGAATAATTTTCACGTAATCAATTTCATTTCAGTCAAGTGGAATTTCGTGGGCCAGGGAGAAAAACATCTTTCCCTGGAAGTAGGTGACACAGTTTACATCCAGGAGGCTTGTGATGGTAAGAAGATCACTAAGTAGATAATTCTATATTTTATACAGTTTAATATCACTTGTTTTCCAAGGAGATCCTCCAGGCAGTATTTTCCTTTGATCACTTAATTCATTTAATCAAGCTAATTGAATAAAAAAGCTTAATTTTATGATGTGTTATAATAATAATGATAACACCAGATTGGTTGTTAGTTGGATAGGGTTTTTTTGCCAGACAACTTGAAGCACGTACAGCAATGATCCATTATTCATTCACACTCTTGTGGTGGTAAACTACGTTTGTAGCCACAGCTGCCCTGGGGCAGACTGATGGAAGCACGCCAAACAGCCCTGCCAACTGCCACCAAACGTTCAGGCACATTCATACACAAAGTGGGGAAAGTGTCTTGCCCAAGGACACAAAGACACACAGACCAGGACAGTGTGGGATTCGAACCGCCAACCCTTCGGTTATTTGCACAACCCAAGGGTTGTGCAAATAACCTACTTCCTGGGCCACGGTCCTAATTTATTTACTTATATTATTATTATTTATTTTTATTATTCCAAATGTTATATTAGCTATGTATTTGTGTCACAACAGGATCAGCTCACAGTATGTACAGCTCATAAATATTGAATTAAATACTCCTCATTAAATCAATAATTTGTATTGACAGACCTAGTGATTCAGTGAAACATTTCTCAGTGGAAGGTCTATGATTTTCACATAAATTACTTTAGAGTGCTGAATAAAATGGGTGATGTAACCTTGTCCTTTGTGATGCTCTGATCATGGTGAGTTAACACTGGACTATGTTCCTGTCTTTCAGGATGGTACCGAGGATACCTGGCGCGGAACATGGCTCTATGGGTACATCTGCATATATACTGTATCTATGGAGCACAGTGTTTTCAAACATATTTAAAGCACAATCTGTATTATTTAGACAGGACAGTTCAATTAGGAAATATTCCACTCGTGTTTTAATAAAAAATATAGACTAGAGGCCTTCTAGTTTAATTACTTTCTCCACATATATTCACCTCCAGGGAGTGTTTCCTGCTAGTTTTGTCCATCTAAAAGAAGTCACCATTGAAAAACGAGGGTAAGTGGAATGAGAAGTCTATCTGTGAATGTGTCATCCTCCTTTGGTGACGAGGTTATGGATTGTGTGTACAACTACAGCAAGGAGGAGGTGGTGATGACTGCAGAGATGCCTTTGGTGAAGGAGGTGACCACGACCCTGAGGGAATGGGGAAGCATATGGAAGCAGCTGTTTGTGGTAAAAGCAAAAAACAACGAGCCCTGTTTCAGTATATACGTGTGCATGTGTCGGCATTATACCACAAATGTCTATCTGTAGGCCAATAAGGGAGCACGTGTGAAACAGGTCCAGAGGCTTATGTGGGAGCTCATGGAGTGGCGTTCCCAGCTCCTGTCTGGCACTTTGCCCAGTGATGAATTCAAGGAGCTCAAGCAGAAAGTCACTTCCAAGATAGACTATGGCAACAAGTATGTGTATTCAAAAACTTCACTGCATGTTTACACTCTGCCCCCATTTCCACTCGCTGGTCATTTTTGCCACATCTTTGTCTTCCTCCCTACTCAATTTCACCCTCTGCTTGCTGCCGTTTCTTTCCCCCATTTCCTTTATTTGTGTTTGATCTGTGTCATCAGTCACCATCTGTCCTTCTTCCTCCTGCAGGATCCTGGAGCTGGATCAGGTGGTTCGAGATGAGGATGGGAACATTCTGGACCCAGAAAAAGCCAGTGTTATCAGCCTTTTTCGAGCCCACGAGGAGGCTACAACCAAAATCAATGAACGCATCAAAGAGGAGCAGGTAAAGGGAAGGCAGAGACAGTGGCATGATGGGCAGAAGAAAAATTAGGTGACACACACACACACACACACACACACACACACGCACACGCACACGCACACGCACACACACACACACACACACACACACACACCATAATGTGTGTGTGATCTGTAGAGATGACTCTGACATTGTTCACAATTTACTCTTTACTCAGTGAAATATTTAGTGAGTATTTCCAAAGGGTGGTTAATTGAGCAGATTTTCTACAAAGTGTAATAAATAATACAGTCAGACCAATCATGTTTCCATGCATAATAAATAATTTAACCCCATTCTCTGACTTAACATAAACCTAACAGCTCCTGTATGAAAATGACCACCCAACTGATTCACTTGTAGGGAATAAGAGCCCTATAATTACTTTCTTATACTGGTGTTTTGTATCATCAGTTAATATGTTTAACAAGTCAACACATACTCTAAGATTTTTTTTTACATTTAATTGTCTGTTTAGCATTTTATATTTTTTCAACCACAGTTCTAAGTCCATCTTCTCTCGCAGTCCAACATCCAGACAGACCATTGTGGAATCTCGGCTCGGATCCAGTCGTCTCCCACCCATAGCCTTTACGTCTTTGTCAGGAACTTTGTGTGTCGTATTGGAGAAGACTCAGAGCTCTTCATGTCCCTCTATGACCCAATTAAACAGACCATCATCAGGTATCCACCGTCACATCTTTATCTTTTGATTTTTCCCCTCAATGACCTATTTGATTGGCCAGCAGCTGACGAAGACAAGAGAATGTTTGTTTATACATACTGTACATACATACGTCACTTACATCTACACAACATACTTAATTATATTTAGGCTTTAGTTGTGCTTCCCACACCTCGTGAGCCTGCAACAGATATGGAAACATATTTTTGTGGATTTCATGATGAATGCAGTTGCATATAAGGGCTGTTGTGAAAGGCTGTATGGTTTCAGTTAGTCCATCACTCAGTTAGTCCATCACTGGACAGTTAATGATGAGTCCATTAATTCTACGGACCCTGTACTCTGGAGTAATTTAATATTTGGCTGCTGAAGTAGTCTCCAACAGTTAAAACAAACAGGTTTTATTGAGAAAAAAAAAATCCTAACTCAGCCTGATTCTCATCAATGCGAAGTACAGACAGCATGGGTTTTGTTCTTGTTTTTCTGTGTTTGAGATGTTCCTGGGTGTCGCCCTTGGAGTGCATTTGTAACCATTAACTGCATGTGTGAACAGTATAAATGTAGAGCATTTCTTTGTACTTTTCCCAGCAATTGATCACAGTTCTTTTTGGCTGATAAAATTGTGTGAAGTATGCCTTTACATACCTCTACGCACAAATCTCTGAGCCTTGCACCTCTAACAGACATGTTGCTCCAACATTTTTATTAGCATTTATTAATAAAATGACTGGCAAAACCAGAAGGTAGTTTTAATCTCTGTCAATATCCACAGCACTTTTTTTCTTGCTATGCAGCTTTCTCTCCTCATTCATAGTGTAGTGAGTGGAAATATGGAACCGTATTTGAACAAAACACATTTTTGTGGCAGGTAATAATAATATATGAAAAATCAAGATTAAGTGGATTGAAGCTGTGTACTTCTTGGAACACATCATTTAGTGCCGGCATGAACAGAAGGAGTATCTGCAAGATGTCAGCTCCAGTGCTTTTCTCTCATTCTGTCTTTTTGCATGAATGCGCACTTCATTTCTACTTCATTTCCCCATATTTAAATATCTCCCTCTACTTTCTCATTTGTCCTCTTTATTCTATTGACGAACCACGGCAAATTAGAACAATGGTATGCCACCAAAAATAGGTATATAAAAAACAAATTACAGAGCAGCAGACACTGACTGACAGTCTTGTGTGGTGCCTGACAGTGTTGATGCTATGTCCTGTCACTCATTGTCATACTTGGTGTATCTCTGTCTGAACCACAGCAGTCAGAACTGGATTGATGATCTTTTCCTTCGTCTCTATACTGTGCAATGCAGTTTGTTTGTCTTTGCCTTCCTGCTGCCCATTCATTTTATTCCCATCTGCTCATTGGATTGATTTGTTTAATACTCTTTTCTTTCTTTCATTCAATCCACACCTTCACATTCTGAGCTGGGGGTGGGGGGCAGTTGATGGACATTAGACTGTACCTTCATGTAAAAAAAGAGCAAAGAATAGTATCTTTTTTTTTTCTTCCAAGTTTTTATTCAGCCATCTGTAGTTAAACCACCCGTTCTGCCTGGCAGCAAATATCTGTCCAAGTCGATGTCAGGGAACAGAATTTTTAGGAGGAAAGTTGTATTTTTAAAATTCATATATAAATGACTCTGCAGCAGCACTGTATTTCAAATAAATCTTGGTTTTCCAGAAATCCTACTCCTTATCAGGAAAAAAATAACAACACAGTACACCACATGCTGGTGTGATACTCGGTATATCTTCAGTCATCATTTGTGTCACTGTGTAACTTGTCTTACTTGTCACACTTTGAAATCTGTTGTCCAGTGAGAACTACTTGGTACGATGGGGCAGCAAAGGTTTCCCCAAGGAGATCGACATGCTCAACAACCTGAAGGTGGTCTTTACTGTAAGTGACCACAAGGTGGTGGTGTTACACTATTTTAATAACCCATACATCTGTATTGGAGTTGGGGGAGTGGAGTGAATTCTCCTCAGTGCACTGGGTTTTTGTCATTGTTTGTTGTTTGGTGTCCTTTCACTGTCTGTTTTTTCCATTAACCTTTCCTCTCCTTATTATGTCTACTTTTCAGGACTTGGGAAACAAGGACCTGAGCAGAGAGAAGATTTATCTAATTTGTCAGATAGTGAGAGTAGGCCGGATGGACCTGAAAGAGAGCAACAAGAAGTGCACCCAAGGCCTGCGGCGGCCGTTTGGGGTGGCAGGTACTTAAACACAGCCAATAATAGCTGGTTTTTTTGTTTTTCTTAAACATTTTCTTCCAAGCAGTCAATCCAATAATGTCTCATAGATAACATTTTTTGACAACATTATTTTCTTTGTTTATAGTAAAATTTGAAAAATACAACTAAAAAGACTATAGTCGTCTGAATTATT
The DNA here is from genome assembly GCA_029814585.1 of Gymnapogon annona. Lineage (NCBI taxonomy): Eukaryota > Metazoa > Chordata > Actinopteri > Kurtiformes > Apogonidae > Gymnapogon > Gymnapogon annona. The sequence continues at coordinate 12,854,864 of JAPTHA010000002.1, forward strand.
TTTCCATTTGCCCGCATAAGTATTACTAGTATGGTTTAAGTTATAGATTATAACTATGCAAATAGTTTATTATATATATTATAGCTGGAAACCCTGTTGTGCAACCACTACAGCACAAAGAAAACTAAAATGTTGATGTTACTGTCCACTCCTTACACTGTAGGCTGTTTTTGTTTTTGCTGCCATATAAAGTTATTCACATGCCCCCATACCTTCACCACTAAAGAGTTATCCAGGGTTAGGGTTAGGGTTGTACTGGGTAGGGTTGTAGTGGTTTGTTCAGCTAAACCAATGAGTGATGGAGAATTTTGTTCATACGCAAATCTGAGGCTGTCGCTGCTGACTGATGTGAATCTATTTCACAAACTACAGTTCAGCTTTTTATTTAATATTGTTATCATGTACAAAATATATTTTCTCTTCTTTGCAGTGATGGACATCAGCGATATTATCAAAGGAAAGATCGAATGTGATGAGGAAAAGCAGTTTTTCATTCCTTTTTTCCCGTATGTTTTATTATCATTTCTCCTTCCCAGTTCAAAATCCCTGTAGTTATTATGCCGTTACTGCAGATTTGTGTTTGGAAATCACCATAATTTTATTATTTCATGCTTTTAATGGATTCTTATTGGGTTCCAGGGTAGTTGCTGAGAATGACTTTCTGCACACATTACTAAACAAAGTGACAGCATCACGGGGAGACAGTGGTGGCCAAGGTATTATTCCACACTAACACATTTTTCATTCTGTTTCCCTTTAGCTGAGTTATATCACAACAGATGCTTATGGTTCTGTGTGCACCAACGGCATTTACGGGTTACAGTCATTTGTGATCAGATAAAATCACCATTTCTCATTGTTAATTTGCTTGTTCCTTCTGCTACATGCCTATCTTCTGTCTCTCCTGTTGGTTCTGAAGGCTCTGGGCATAACCTACATATGAAAAAAGCAGATGTTGAAGGAACACCGGAGCCTAACAGATGCATGTTCTTAACATTACAGACCTCTACTCTCTCCTTCCTCACACTTTTATATAGTATTGCCACCAGACGTACTGGACACACACAGAAGTGCACACCCACACACACCCCCACACACACATAATGTATTCCCTTTTGGTTTGTGGTTAGCTCTGAAAATGTAGGTTTGTGACAAAGTCTAGATTTCACCGGTGTATGTGTTGCCCTAAAATAGCTCACCCCCTTGTTTCTTTGTCTCCCAATTGCTTGCTGTCTGTTGTAATAATACCTTTCTGCTTTCTTGTTTCATTTTACTACCATGTCATACATCTCTTTTAGCAACAGAACATCAGTATTTTAGCACAGATTTTTATTTCAGACCAATAGACCAGCAGAGGAGACTGCTGTTTTCTCTGCATGTGTTGCAATGGACACACATTGTACCTCGCAATGTGTGTCCATTGCGAGGTACACACAGAATGAACCACCTGACTATGATGATTTCTTTCGGCTTTTCCCCTTCCGGGATTGCCACAGCGAAGCTATTTCGCATATTTGATTTGGCAGGAGTTTTTACGTCAGATGCCCTTCCTGACACAACCCCACTGGACGCTCCCTCCCCTTACACACGAACCACCTGACTATAACCCCCCCTTTTTTTTTAACATGGTCTTTTGGCACCCTTAAAAAAGTCTTAAAATGCCTGAAATCACATTTTAGATTAGAGACCTTGACATTTATTATTCATTCATTTGACTTTAAAATGCTTGCTTGATACTTTGGGAATACTCTGATTCAATTCATTATTGCCTTTTGAAGTTGCCAGGCAACAGGCTGATTAGATTTATTTTTTATTCTGATTTAGCATGACAAGGTATGGGATTTAATTTAACACTGTGTATTTGGACAGAGCCAGACAACCTGTATGGCTGCAGTACTGTCATACTCATCCCACAGGTGGCAGTGGTATTGATATGTGTTCTGTTCTCATCAAAAGAAGACATTTCTGGAAAGGTCCTTCTATTTTTTATCTACATAGGTGCAGAAATAAATAAAATACAATATATCTTTGGCACCATACCTTTCAAATAGCTTGAATATATATATCTGCTTGTTTCACAAAAATTAAAATAAATACATTTTACTGCTTTGATTGAAAGCCATTCAACCTCCACAAAAGAACGATCAGAAAATATGAATAAAAGCTTTTATTTTAAGAACGGCCTCTCATTGTCATAATGTTTCCTGTAGTGCAATGTAAAATTTTAAATGTTGAAAATGCTAATCACCTCTCAGCTAAATTTGTTGGTTACATAAAGTATAAATAAATAGATAATAAAATAAATAATAAGTGTTGAGTTAATGACATGCCCCAGAGTGTTGACAATAGTCTCTGGAGCATTGTAGAATGTCAGTGTGACAAAATCTTCTCGTGTTTGCAAAGAATCATTTAATATAGCCTATACAATACAGAAGGCTATGAAATACTGGTTCAAAGAGTAGTTCTTGGCATCCAACAAAACCTTGTACCAACATCGAAGTTGATGAAATGGAAAACTCTTTTTGGAACGATGCCACATTAGTTAAGTAGAACATTTGTTTTCTGGAAATAAGGTTCTCAAGCCTTTCATGCAGAGTGGATAATTAATTTAAAGTTGTTTTCCTTTATATGAATGAGTCTTAATGTCACAGTCACAGAAAAATCCTGAAGTAGGTTATAATTCATGCACGAAAGGATTAAAAGTGGTTGTCACCCATTAGACTTATGTACAGACTCCATAAATCACTTTTTAAAAAATGTTTAAAAACATAGATTCAGTAATATGAAACTGCTATTGTTAGTCACAATAACACATGTTAACATATCAACCTAAACCCCCCCCCAATCCATCATCACAGTTCCAAAGAAACGTACGCTGTTACTATTGTTCATATGTATTCCTCCCCCTCCTCTCAGGTCTGTGGGTGACAATGAAGGCACTGGTAGGAGACATAGTACAGATCAGGAAGGAATACCCTCACCTGGTGGACCGCAGCACCGTAGTGGCTCGTAAACTGGGATTCCCTGAGATCATCATGCCTGGAGATGTACGGAATGATATCTACCTCACACTGCAGGGCGGCGACTTTGACAAGTACAACAAAACCACTCAGAAAAACGTGGAAGTCATCATGTGGGTCTGCGATGAGGAGGGCAAGGTCATACAGGTAAACAGACTGAACAGATGAGGTCACAGAGTTTATTAGTGTGAGTGTATTTGAACAGGAAAGGGATTTGTCTGTACTGGGATTGTTCCAAGTGTGTGTGGGATGTTTAAGAGATTGAGGTGGCATGGGCCAGTAAGCAAGCACGGCACTTATCAAGCACTTACTCACCCACTCATAGTCAGGGCCACACTGATGTGGTTTTATCTCAGAGTGAAAATCCATCTTTGGCATACATGGACGCACGTACACACACTGATGTAAAACCCCTCGGCTCAATATTTTTTCTCTTCCTCTCCTTTCCTAGAACTCCATCTGTCTGGGAGCAGGGGATAAAGGGGTCAGTGAGTACAGATCGGTCATCTATTACCAGGTCAAACAGCCCCGCTGGATGGAGACGTTTAAGGTGCATGAGTTTATTTGCATCATTGTTATTATTATTATTATTATTATTATTTACATCTCAGGATGTTAAAATAATATGCAAAAAAATGTAAGTTGAAGCGGCTTACACATTTAATGCAGCTCATGCACATCAATTTACTCAGCAAACGTATTCATTCATCACTTTGAGAATGTTGAACCAGCACATGTGTAACATTACCATATTCACAAATTCAGCTTATTTCGGAATGTTATAATAACACTAGGAGTGCTTGTTGATCTGTGAGCCAATATGCTTTTGTCAGAGTAATGTTTATTGCTACAGTCATGGGCAAAGCTTCTGACAGACACTAATAAGGAAAGTCACAGAAGGTTATTGCCAAGAAACAAGGCCGTTCTCAGGGTGCTGTGTTGCTCTGGGAAAATAAGGTGCACTGTTAAGAGAATCAACTCTCACATTGAGAAAATGGTGAAAAGAACTGGTCTGACAATACTGCGGAGATCCTTGTGCTTAGTTTTTAGTCAGAGGTCTCTATGCAACAGACGGCTACAGGAGATGACATGTATCTCCTGAATACAAAGCATTAAACCACTGCAGGTTTGCAGTGTTGCTCACCAGTCCACGTTGTTTTCTGAAGTTTTTGCATCTCATTCAGAAGTCAAGGTTTTGGAGTCAGGAGTATGGTTTAAGGAGCACAGAACCACATCCCTTTGAAACCTGGCGTCAGAATCAGGCTATTGGGCTGTCAAGGTTCAGGGTCTGTATATGGTTCCACGATACAGACTCAAAGTTCTTCTAAACATCACAACCATGTATGGTTGTGATATTTAGAAGAACAAAACATTTTTTTTTTTTTTGGCGAATTCACAAATTCAGTTGTAATGTTATGGGCGACTTTAGAGAATTAACTAAAACAAATGCTTCACAAGGTACTAAGTAAGCTGTATTAATATCAATTCGATGTAATAAAATCTGACCCAATCTTTTTAAACTGTATGCAATGTTGATCTTTTTCATATTTGTCTGAGTTTTGTCAGATGAACTGTATCTGCACATGCAGTACATGCCTGTTTGTGGGTTGTATTTCTTATTTAGCAGACACTCGGAGGAGATGGCTGATCGTCGTAATGCATTTGCAATCTTTATTTCAACTTCAAAGAAAATAAACACCATGGCTAAATATACTTTAACATTCTTAAATTAAAGCTATTTTTGCTGTTTTTTCAAGATATACTAACTTTGGACATCTCCCAGGTGGCAGTCCCCCTGGAAGAAATGCACAGAATTCATTTACGCTTCATGTTCAGACACCGCTCGTCGCTGGAGTGTGAGTATTGAATTTTCCCATTTTTGCTTGTCTGTTTTCCCCCATACTTTCAATTTCTAAACTCTTCCGACCCCCTGAGTGTAATGTGACACTGAAAGGTCTGAATGATTGGAGGCAATTTAGAAAATAAACCAACGCATGATTACACATACCTGATTATACAAATCAGCAGTCATTCTTCCTCTGCCTGAGTTATCATCCCTCCCTCCTGTCTCCCTGATGTGACTCTGCCCTGATCCTCCCTTCCTCTGTTTACACATCCATCCTTTTATTTGTCTCCAGCCAAGGACAAGAGTGAGAAGAACTTCGCAATGGCCTTTGTGCGTCTAATGAAAGAGGATGGGACAGTTTTACAAGATGGACTGCATGACCTTGTTGTCTTTAAGGTCAGACATGGGACTGCTTTGGTTTTATATTCACTCCATACATTCCACATATCCTCTGTCAAACAAGAAGCAAAGTAAAAAAATGTCTGTTCTCTCTGAAGACCAGCTTCGTTTGACAGTGGATGCGTGAATCTCATCTACCTTGACCAATAAATCGTAGTCCCAGTATTCTGGATCAGAATAGTGAACGTCTCACTGGGAAGGCTCCAGGTTACTAGAGAAAATCAATGCATCATGTTTTTGTAATAGTAGACAAGTGACAGGTAATGTCGTGCTTATTGAATATACCTTTATTCGTCCCACGGGGGGAAATTTCACACACAGCAGCATAATACAAAGAGTAGAAAAAAAGAACAGAGCAGAACCGATACACAACAAATTGAATTCTTGCACAACATGGACAGCAAAGACAGTATACACGATCGAAGTCCCAGAGATGATAACGATAACGAGGGGCTGTGAATACATCCTCCAGACCAGAGAAACGGCAGTGAAAAGTCCTCGCAGCCACTGTTAGCCTAGTGCTTTAGCTGCTAACCGCTAACAGTGACCTGACCAGTTGACACCTTTTTTGTGTCAGCATTGATAGACAGACATATAATTGTCCTAAACCTCAATGCATTGGGATACCATGTAAATAGGAAGGTCAAGGGTCTGGGCCTGTACTTCAAATTGGACCACTGCGGGAAGATCCTCACCTCACCCTTGCTTTGCAAATGGTGAGGTGAGGTAATATCTGCTATCTACCGTGAGGTTAGACTTAGACTTAGACTTCCTTTATTGTCATTACACAGACACACACAATGAATCTGGTAACGAAATGTCATA
>JAPTHA010000002.1:12891658-12912580 GCA_029814585.1 Gymnapogon annona
TATATATTTATGACATTTCGTTACCAGATTCATTGTGTGTGTCTGTGTAATGACAATAAAGGAAGTCTAAGTTTATATATATTCTGAAATTAAATATTTTGACCTCACAGACCCTGTAGACCACATTGGATCTGAGATTGGTGACTCACTGGCCTCACTGGAACTACCTCTGTCACTGTCTTGTAATGTAGGCAGAAATTACCAAAATAGTCACTTTCTTGATAAAGAGTTTGTCTGCAACTTAGTTAGATCCTTTTAATAATGTCCCCATTGAATCTCATGAAAACACATTGCCGTTGGATTTGGCCTTTTAAACACAACATATATTTCACATACACACTAAGTAATATTTTGCTAATGAAGCACTCTAATACAAATTATTATATCCTTTATACATTTCCTGGAAACTCTACACTTTCATTAAATGAGGAGACCAAAAAAATAATCAAAAGTAACTAAGCTGGTTATATCTTTCTTCTGTTCTACCATGCCGTAATGAAGAGCCCAGTGCACCATGGGATCTCTGCATGGTTTGGCAACTCCACAGTTCAGTTGAAGATCCACATGAATAGACTCGTACAGACAGCCAATGGGACATCGACATTCTCAGACTTCAAGATATTCAACAAACATAATCAGACAAGACCAAACTATCCTCTTCCCTTCCCTTCAGACCGAGGGTAGAGTCCCATTAAACAGCTACAAATCATTTAAAAGTACTTTTACTCTACTACACAGTTTGTTGCTCTTTATCTCAATATTATTGTGTAATTTGTGCATTTCTTGAAAATACAACTGAACAATGTATGTCTTGTGTTTTGCAGTACTTGTATTATAGTACTTATTGTTAACTGTTTATTCAAACTAGATTAGGTTAAATATACCTTTATTTGTCCCACTCAGGGAAATTCCATAAAACTTCCAGAAATTATCCAGTCACTGTTTTTTTACTCAGCCAAATTCAAGGCTAATTTAATATGTAATAATACAGCATGATTTTATATATGTATATATATATATGGTAAAAAATCCACTGACTGTAAGTCCAAGCAGGCAGGGGACTTGCAAGAATCATGGTACCTAACTGCGACACTGAAGCAGATTTATGTTCACACATTTTTGATTTAGTCTTTAAATACTGGTTTTATGTCAGCAAGTTTCCAAGTATGGCATAAACGATCAATGGTAGCAGCAAATCATTTTGACTCTGACCTGTTTCCAACATATTTACTTGATTTGTGACTTATTAAAATGCTAAAGAAATCCCTTGGCTATTTAATTACAAGAAGTGGTGACAGTCTGTCTTTCCAGAGGTTGCTTCTGTGTCATATACATCTTTTAATTAGATCTATCCACAATGTGTACTTATTCACTTTTTTTCAGCAGTCACTGTATATTTCAATGGTGATTTCCTGTATTTGCTAAAATATTTTTGTACAGACACCAGAGACAAGCCACACATTTAATTCCAATAAAGGATTTTACAGGGCAGTTAAGGACTGAGGTTTAATAGTAACAAATAAAATAGATGCTTTCAATATATTTTAGTTCGCTTCATGTGAAAGTCTATATAATTGTGTTATCACATAGTTTTAAATGATATAATTACTGATGATGCATTGTGTGTGTTACCACACCAATACATTGATTAAGATTAGGGTTCATTTGAGAGATAGGAGGAAAAATCTCTACTTTATGCTTGTACATGTGTCACCTGCCTGGCTGACGGAGCAGAAGACATGCTTGGAACTGTAAACAGGCACTTGATTGATATCAGTCCATTGTGCTGTACAGGGTTAGGGTTGAATTTCTTAATCATAGTGCTGTGGTATCATTCTTCATACCTACATGGGTGCAGCTGTCTATGAACGTGCAGCACTAAGTGATTACTGGCTCCTGGGTTGAGTCACGTGCAACAGTTTTGAGCCCAGATATATATTAAAGTAAATATTGATGCTGTGACAATGTGGCGTGTCTGTGGGTGATGCTTAATCCCTCTGTACCTGGTTAGGGCAGATAATAAAGATTTTCGACTGTAATGGACAGATTGAGATCTTAATTAATCACATAGTTGTAATATATCTGATCCCTGTGTTCTTTTCTTTCTTCTTAGATTGTCGTGATATCTTATTGCCCATGATGCTGCGAGAGCTGAGCGCAGCATTAGCCAGTATGGCTGATGCCCCTCATAATGACAGAAGAAATAGCCTGGAGCTGCTCAACAACATCCTGGAGGTCCTCAGCAGGGACAACGTGGTGAGACAACTATCTGCATTTTGCAGTGTGAAGCCTTTTTTCGTTTTAGTTTTTTTATAGCTATTAAATTTCTTCCTGGGTGATTTATCCAAAGTGGACAGGTGTTAAATGCCACACTGTGTCAGGAATAAAATGGCATCCATCTGCTTAGATCACATTCTGATGGATTTAGGGGTACAGGATGACATTACATTAACATTAACATTCATTTCAGCACAGTTTTAGTCACATGGTCAATAGTAGGAGGATGGGGCGCTGACTGTAAACCATGACATCAGCCTTTCAACTCCTGGCCTGGGTGACCTTTATTGCGTAATATTCCCCAGCTCTCTGCATGTCTCCATTCCACTGTCTGGTTATTAATGGAAGTACAAAACGAATGCTGGTTTACAGCCTGGTCTGTGTCACACCATATATCATGAAAAACACCAACACATATGGAATGCAAGACTGGATATGTTGTCCTTTCATAATTTAAAATAAATTGTCTTAATTTACAGTATGTCTCCTCATTTAACTCTGCTGTCTATGCAAATAGCTTCCACAAAACCCTGCTGTCATCTGAACAGTATAGCTTCATGGATAAAATGTAATTACTGTATACATTTTTGCAACATCTCAATTGTGTATTGTCAAGAATGCATAAAAAATGGTGCGGATTATAGACATGGAATTACTAACACAAATGAGGACGTTTCTTAGACTCTTGAGTTACACTCTTGAGTTACATTAAGTGATATCCCCCCACTGCAATGCGTCTCCTTCACCAAGTGAAATAAAAACAGAAATTGAATCTAAAACATTTAACAGAAAAGTAAAACACTGGCTGAAGGAAAACCAAAAATGCTTCTGTGACGACAGGTAATAGACAACATGCACACATGAACACACAACACATATTGTTCACACACACATGTTGTATTGTTTTTCTTTTTTGCATAAGGGTTTCATGCTATAGGAAGCATGTCTTAAGATCACATGTATTTGTATATTTTTATGTTTTATGTGATGTTTTATTAGAACAGGTAGCCTTTGAAAAGTGGGTAGTGGCAGAGTGTCAAATGGAAAGCACAGGTACAAAGTATGTACGTATGTATATACAATCTACATACAATGTACAATGTATGTAAGCATGTACATACAAAGTGTACATACTTCAAAACAGTGAGGTATCTCTGATAAAAAAAAAGAAAAAAACACCTGTTGTTGTCAAACAGATGAAATTATGCATTTTGGCTGCATATTTAAATATTCTATTTAAATAAATCTAGTCATTTGCACACACACGTACATTAAAGCAGATTTATTTCTGACTCTTGATGCAACTCTAATCCATATAATTCATGTAAACACACACACAGACGTGCAAATAGACTCAGTCAGGTTTGCACATGTAATTTTTAAGCACGATCCCACTTTGGTTCTGTTGTGCTATAATTTAACTATTAAATACCCTGTTTTATCATACAGTCACTTTTTATCACGTGTAAATAGCAACGTGTAGAATTTTATAATCGTGTGGAAACAGAAAATGTCAGATGAAGCAGAGGTAGTTCAGTTTGAGGATCTGAAACAGACAATTTCCATTTAAAGAGAAAGGTGTCAAAGTGTGTTTTTAATTTGACAGTTTAAAAATGAAGAGTGAGAGAAAGAAAATGCATTTTCAAGTAGAGGCAATGGGGTGGTCTGCCACTCTTGCTCTTCTGTTACGACCCCTTTTTTTATCTCTTTCTCTATCAATCTATCTGTCTGTCTCTCTCTCTCTTTCTCTCTCTCTCTCTCTCTCTCTCTCTCTCTCTCTCTCTCTCTCTCTCTCTCTCTCTCTCTCTCTCTCTCTCTCTCTGTCTCTGTCTCTGTCTCTGTCCCTGTCTCTCTCTGTCTCTCTCTGTCTCTCTCTCTCTGTCTCTGTCTTTCTCTCTCCGGTACTTGATTGAGTTGTCACACCGCAGATGTCCCGACTCTGCAAAAGAAAGATGCAGAAAGAAAGAGGCATGGGAGAAAAGACAGATGCTTGTGTCTGTGGAGGAGTCAGTGCTGAATTTCTATGCAACTTTGTAACATTTGTATCTCTGTGCTGTAATATGCTGTGTTGTAAGAGGAGGATAATGGAGGCATCTTTTCTCCTTCACAGACCAGCATTTTCAGTTTTTCATATGTTGGCAGTTCAGATGATAATTCCACTTGGCTGCAGATTGGAATAACCAAACTGTCGTTCACAGAAATCAAATTAGCATTGTGCATCATCTCATCTGCCTAAAAGATGTACGTTTATTTATGCTCAACAGCTGAGCCTCACCCAAGCTATATGAGGAAATGTGTGTCAGTTGAAGACAGAAGTCAAGGAAATGGTATATGAGGTCACAAATGCATAGATACACATGTTTCACAGCTGTTTGTCACTATTATGTCCTGCGGCCTGTAGTGAGTGCATCTAATGTGGTTTAATTGTGCCTGCCTGATTCTTATCAGGCACTTCAACTCATCCTCCATCAAGCACACACACATGCACACATGTACATATACACACAGAACAACTGTACACACAGAGAGAGCAAAAAGTGGTTTGTTTGAAACTGAACTAGAGGCCTTCTTACCTACTTCTGCTATTTTTGGCCATTCCCTGTTCGTTTTTCTGCTTTGCTGATCAGCTCATACAAGGACATGCACAAGCAGAACACGCATATGTATTTAGGTCAGATTATTCTAATGATGTCATACACACACATGCACAGATGTAGCCTGCAGCATTATTGTTCAGGTGTGTTTGGCCATGGCAGATGCTTTTGCTCTGAATAACTTCCCCCTGGTAAGTCTGAGTCAGTCGGCAGTGACAGTCTTTTCATTGTGTGTGCATTGTTTTTGCCTCTTATGGTTTCTGTCCATTTGTGGAGCCTTGACTCTCACTGTAAAGGTGTGCATTTGGCATGGATGGCTTTGAGACAGGCATTTGTCCTACTTTTATGTGAGTGTCATCATTCAGATCACAGTGGAATGGGTTAAATAACTTTCATATCAAAAATATTTTACAATGTAAAATAGTATCATAGGTCTGTTTATTACCATATACTAATACTTGGATAAAACTAATAATGAAAAATAATTTAAATAGTCTCTATTCTATTCAGAGTAATTACCAGGAATACGGCTGCTATGAGTTAATGCCCTTCACCTCTTCAAGCATCTGCATATTTGAAAGATCACCCTCACCACATGAAACAACATAATTTCCAGCCATTGCTTGGTGAAAAATTCAAGTCTGATTAAAATTTTGACTGCGCAATAAGGCAGACCAGCTTGTTTATTTGGGACACTTTATGTAGTCCACATGCATCATTTTAATCTTGGTGTTCAGCCCCATCTCACAAATGTTCCACAATTAAAATCCCTCCACTTGACACTCTTGTGCAAATGCACCGTTATTCTGTCCTTGGCCCGGCACTGTCCAAGACGATTAGTTTAATGAAATCCAAAATGGCAGAGTATTTTTTCCCCTATTCTAGGACGTTAATGAGTTCGGTCTGACCTTAGCCCAATTTCAAAATGAAAGGTGTTTCTTGTTAAATAAACCAAAATGCATCAGTATACCTTGTGATCATTCCTTTAGTTCTAATTCTTCTATTAAATTATTAGAACCTTCTGATATGACGCACGTGTAAAATGATTCCACATTTCCTATATGTGGTTTCAGTTTACATACCGTATTTTTAAACTGTGTAAATGATATGAATGTATAATTTTTCTTGTACAAACCCAAAAGCAATGGAGAAGGCATATGACCACTAGAGGAAACATGAAACTGCCTTATTTGAAATGTTCCTTTCAGGGTTACCTGTAAAGGCTATGAATTACTCAATAGACTGCAGTTTGATATGAGTGGCACAGTGATATGGGGGGTGGGGTGGGGGCTCAAATGTGAGCTGAATGGACATTTCTGGGTTTAGTGACGAGTGATTTTAAGAAGAAAAGAATCAAAAGAAGTACAAAAGAAGAAAAGAAGTACAAAGGCTAAATAAAAAATACAAAAAAATATACAATTCATGAGTGGCTGTGGAGAGTATAAGGAATTCAATATATGTAATTTACTCATCTATAGAACACAGACTCAACTCTAAGTGACTTTTAGTGTCGTTGAATACAAAACAGGTCTCCTTTTTCCCTAAAGGCAGATGAAGAAAAAGAACCACGATAGAGTATTTTTAAAAGGATGAGGCAGATGTAAAAAGTTCACATGTTAACAGATTTGCAGTACAAATGTCCTGACTGAATATGATGAACTGATTATTCTTTCAAGGCTTGACTTTTCAACTGTGGACACACTTTCATATAAAACAAAAATCACTTTCTTCTTTCATCGGTCTTCCATTCGTGCACTTGGCACCAAAATGAAATGTTGTATTAAGTGAGGGACTATATTCTCTTCACAGTATGGAGAGAGTTGAAGCACAGGGGAAATGACAATAATGCAAACCTGAATAGTTTCAGTTGTTGACACGAGTTCCCTGGAAGAAGTGTCGAGAGTTGTGACTGAGTTAACGTTACACAAATTCTCCATCTATGTTAAAACTTGACTGAATTTGTCTGCTCACCATTGTTTTTCTCCTTTCTTATTTGGCAGGGTCTTTTTTTGACCTTCTTCTATGTGTGTGTGTGTTTTATTTGTTTGTTAGGGGGCCACGTTTCAGCACATCCAGGACATTGTAGTGTCTCTGCTGTCCATCATCAACAGGACTGTCATCACTATGGGTAGAGAGCACACCCTCATCGTGAGTACACATCTCACACAGCCTGGTTTTTCTGTAACTGGCGGACTCTTACTTTTTTTTTTTCTCCTGGACTGTACTCACAAAGGTTGAAAGTAGTTGGATACAGTCCTGTCCACCTCTGCTTTGAACATCCCCAGGCATAAAATAACAGCAGCACATTTTGTTTAAAATGCCCACTTTTATTGTACACACAAGAGGAAGATCAAAAGGAATGGGACATCTTGAGAGCTCACACACATGAGACGGCTTATAAAATGCAAGAATAGGGCATTTTGGATATGGATTGGTTAATTAGTAAATGTGGTGTCATCCAGAATTTTAATTGGTGGCAATGTATCAGCCAGAAGAGGCTGAAGTCGGCTCTTGTAAGATTAGCTGTTGGTTGAATTCTACACTGCTGCGACGTAAGCACTGTGGAAACTGTGTGTAAAATGATAGTGTGGGTTTTGTTTTTAACAGGGACACAAGATTTTTACCAATTTAGAGTTTTGATTTCTGAAGCTCAGCATTTTTTTAATTTTATTTATTTTTTGCTGTTACCATTTTTTCTGTTATTTGAGGTGGAATTTGTTAAGATTTTTTTTTGGTGTGTAAACTTCATAATTTTTTAGGAAAATGTAGATATTCTGTGCTACATTGCACGAAAGTGGATGACCTTAATATATCGCAGGTCATAGCATACTTTGCTTGTCTAGAAATTAAGGAGAAGTCCAAAAATCTATGTTCACTGTAATTTCGTTGTGACTTGAGTGACATTAATACACTGAAGTGATATGAATATAGGCCAATAAAAAAACAAAACAGAGAACAGGTGGCGTAGTCTACCCCTAGTTTGCACTGTTTCACATTTGGGTTTATAGTACAGTATCTGTGTATTTGTAGAACTTGCCTCTTGTGTTTCTGCGAGTATACTTAATTCTATATGTTTGCTTGTTTGGCATGTGCAGTATTTGTGTGTGAGTAAAAATCCTGGAAACATAATCCGGCTCAGAACACCATACTACCATTTTGGATGGTAATAGAGGAGAGAATCAGTCACTTTGTCAGTCAGCGTTGACAGTATTTTCAATTATCTGGCATAGACTGTCAGTCTTTGATCAGCTGCCTATCAAATTGTCTCTTAATATATTCTCAATACAATCTCAGCTCTCCAAAACCCTGATGTCCATCCAGCCAGCTGTCTTTGTACTGCATATGTTTTCCATTCTCAGAGCTTCGGCTGTTGCTACATTCAACTTTGGGCTGTCAAGCCATCGGGTATTGCAGTATATATTCCTTGGATTTTTAAAGTCATTCCTATTACCCATCTTATTGCTGTATTTAGCCAAATGGGATTGTACAGATTCTTCCCCTGCTGTAGCCATGAATCCATCTTGGCATAAATCGGTTCATACATCTGTCCATCTGTCTAGACAACCACTCAGCCAAGTGACAAATACCAGGTCGTCTGTCATTCACAGTGTCGATGCTTGATTACTCCAACAGAATTGTTATTACAAACCGTTGTCCGCACTTTCAGCCAAAAATCGCAAATCGCAAATTACAGTAACAGCTAAAGTCTGGCTCCAACAGGCAGGTTCTTCCATCCTCTTCCCGTCCTGTGTGTCCTGCATTTGCATATGGTCCCCAGGTGCTTGAAAAAAAAATCAGAGCTGTAGGCTCTCTGCTGTAGAAAACGTGCCATTTACAGGGATGCTGCATGGAAAATTATCCCTCCTTTCACGAGACTCATACATGCTGTACACCCAGAGGAAACAGATACTTTACTGTAGAACCGTTGGGGCCCACAGTACGCTTAAACATAATCCACACCTACAGTGTAAGAATGTGTTGCCCAGAACTGCTGTTTTCTTCCAAAGCTTAGAGCCACCAGAAACACTTTTTGCGGAGTTTCTTCACACGTGCCTTGGTACTGGTACGGCCAGAGGAGGAGACTTGCATGGGTTTGGTCAGTGTCGATGCAGGCACATCATACTCTCCCTCCAGCGCCTCCATCACCCCCTGGAAACGTCCCTCCTGCTGTCGGAAATCATGCTCCACACTGAGGAGGAGAGAAAGAGGCAGTCGTTAAAAGAAGACGGGGATATGGGAGAGGCAGTGGGAGTAGAATTTAAAGGTTATAGCAGAGTCAAATCCAGTCAAGTTAATTTATATAGCTCATTTGTCACGAAAAGAGATTAGACATTGGAGAAGAGGGAGGAGGATAGAGGCAAGGGAAGAGAGATGTGAGGACATGAAGTGATCTACCGAGCGAAAAGGGAGATGAGAGACAAAAGGAACCGAGGGACATGTAAGGAGTTTGGAGTCAGAAAATGCTGACAGGTCCTTGAAGAGAAGTTTTACCTGTGCCTGATGTGGTTTATGTTGAGATCATCAGCATGTGCCCACACACATGTCCTTTCACACAGGACACAACTTAGCACTCGTTTCACGTCCATAGAACTCTTTTACACTTCATGCACCGGTAGATCACAGACTGTTTGGATGAGGGAAGTGGGAGGAGAATGAAATGAAAAAGAGGGCTGGAGAGGAGAGCGTTTGCAAAATGGAGGAGGTAAAGGAAGGAGCCAGGGAGGAAGTTTTTTTTCCCCTTCTCTGATGTGTTCAAAGCAGCCCCTCTTGGCTTTTCTTTTTCTATGGTTCCCTCCCTGCAACCCCCCTCCCCATCTTTCCTACACTCCTTTTCTCACTATTCCTCTGAAGTGCCCACTGCTCCAGGTCATAGTGTAGTAGTCTTTTGAGTTCTCTTTTCCTTTGTTAACTGTGTGTGTGTTTTATATGCGTGTTACGATGCGCTCGTGTGTGTGTGTGTGTGTGTGTGTGTGTGTGTGCGTGCTCAGAGGATTATAGGGTGGAGCTGCATGGGGCCGAGCATCTGGAGTTAATGAGCCACGTGATGAGGCAAGGAGAGCAAAAACAGCTACACACTCTCCCATCCTCTAGTATCCCAGTGTCTCCATACACACTCACATACACAAATGCATATGCGCTCCCTTGACATTAAACGCAAGATTCTTCAAGTTGGGGGGGGGGGGCTATAAGAAAGAGGGGAGGCAAGGAACTCATATAGGAGATGGATGAGTGGATAAGAATGGCAAACTTTAATAAAGCAGTGCAGAGAGGTCACAGAGAATAAAGGAGAAACAAAAAAAAACTAAGATACGTTAAAGGAGAAGAGGATGAGTGTCACAAGAGACGTGGGGAGAGGAGAGCAGAAAGGTCTCGCCACTGTGAGAAAGAGCAGTCGGTCGGAGGCAGCGAGAGAGGTTGCGGGCTGAGAGAGGAAAGTAAAAGCTCCGGTGGGCACAGAGGAAAAGAGATGGCTGCCATGAATAAATGATAAAGGAAAAGTACCTTGACTACACATACACACAGACAGATCTTGTCCATACACACTCATAAATACATATATATGGAGATAAAGAGGTGCACCTGTCCCAGATTCGGTCAATTCACTCTGCTGTTTGATCCTCCCACTAGATCCTGTATTACTACCTTTCTTTCCTCTGTCCTCGTATCTTACTCTACACTATTGTTTTTGGTATTGGGGCACAGTGGAAAACAATGCTGCTATTTTTAATTCTTTCTGTGAGCTGTCTTCATCATCTTTGCAGAAGATCTCTTTCTGAGAGGGTGTTAAAATGTAAGGGTACAGAAATGTGTCAATGGGTGAACAATTAGGGTTTTGCCAGATGTTGTAAAATTATGTAATGCCTTACTCTGCACACGCTGGTATGTATATTTCTGTAACTGTGTGTGTGTGGGTGTGTGTGTGCACGTATGTCTGGGGGATGTCAAAAGTTTCTCTCCCACTTGTCTCTCATCATACAGATTAATTAGTGCTGACAGTGGCAAAACAACTTCAGGCAGCCAGCCCACATCAAAACCTCTTTTTTTTGCCACAAATCATTAGGATGGATGTTGTAGTCCCATGCGTAATCTATCTCGTGCTTCTGTCTTTCTTCCCTTATCTACCACCCACATTTCCTCTCTACACTCTCTTGTAGCATTTGATAAGTCTGTTTCTGTCCAGTCAAAGGAAGAGGTTTTTTTGCATTGGTAAGTTTTTTTTTATGGCAAGCCTTACTTTGACCTGTGTATAATTCACTGTGACTAAATACTCTGATGTTTGGAGAAGAATGATTAAGAAGCAGATTCTGCATATATATTCAGGCTGTATTAATTTATTTATCTGTGGGTGTGAATCAGCATGTGCATGCATGAATGGACGCACATTTGTTTTTGATGAAGATATATCCTTTTTTTGTTGAATCAATTAGCACTGGTACACAATAATATTTGCAGCTGGAGCAGGAAACAAAATATTGAGGAGGTTACAGTGACGTGTGGTTTAAATTCCCTTGTACTTAGAGCATTAGGACTTTAGAATCTTTCAAAGACACCAGAAATGCTCTTGAATTGAATGTCTTGAAAATACAAGAATGTCTCAACCAGTGTGCAAAATGTTTGGTTTTTTTTCTTTATTAAAAAGCACTGAATGAGAGGTTTCACACTTAAATTTCAGGCTCGGTTTGCCAGACATTGTTTGTTTTATTGCCAAAACAGAGCCTTTTTTTCCTTCACAGTGTTAATGTACAGCAACTTTGTGTAGGTTTATGTCATATCTGCATGGTTGACATGTGATTCCATTGGAACTTCTCCCTTTTCCCTGGTGTTCATTCCAACATACTGGCCCAAGTTTCCTGCTGTGCTAATTACGATCAGAGGGCAGAAAAAGTGGGATGAGGAGGAAAGAAGGGTGGAGTTGGATGCAAAGACACTTAGAAATGAAGCGACACGTGGACTGAAACTTATGCAGATGTGGAGCTGTGAGGAGATGAGCATCGCTGTGAATAGGAGAGAAGTATAAAGACAAAAGTCGAATAAAATGTGTTTTTATTGGTGTAGACAAATATGTACAGTATATGACTGTAACCGAAAAGAGTTTGCTTCAATCAGCAAGTGTTTTGGGCACATAGAAAGACAGTTATTGGAAAAGTGTGTAATGAATATTTACACTACTTTTTTATTTTTAGTATTATCAAGGGGTCAAATCCTCATTTTTAAATTGTGTAGAGAAAACGTCTTGAGGTTGATTTTGGTTTGGAATGGAGCAGTGGTGATTGTTATTGGCAGGTGCAATGAGCCAAATATGTGCAGTGGAAGGCAATCTGATTTACATAATGAAAAGATGAAAATAAGAGAAGGAGAGGCTAGAGGTGATGGGAGGATTAAACTATAACATCTGGTATCAGACTGAGAGGGCGCGGCTCTCGCAATTGCATTGGATCTATGAAAGCAATTATTTATTTAGGTCACACGAACACCAGGGACGACTGGAACAGGAAATAGATGATTTAAGTGCTGAATTAATTCTCTTGTTTGCGCAGAACATTCTTTTATGTGTAAATAACACTCTTGGAGAGATTGTATTCATTTAAATATTAATGAGGGGATCATTCTTAGTGTTGTCCCTCACAGAGATATAGTCTGAGCAGTGCAGGATAATGATCAAAGCGGGAGAAAAGGGGAGAGACATCGGGATACCTTGAAGAAAGCATATGCTGAATAAGTGATAATGCATGGAAAGGAAAAGGGAAAACAAAATGTTTCAAAGCTGCATGTATAACGTTTTACTAAGTCTACGGTATTTCTTATGCTCCAGGAAAATTATGGGAGTCAGAGGTGGGTTATGTAATGCAGGAGGCACATTGTCTTGATCAGGTTACCTGTAGATGATGCAGGCTGTCCTTTGGCAGGTGGGGCAGTTGTTAATGTCCTGACCAGTTCTGTATGAGCTGCGACTGGAGAAAACAACACATCACACTCAAGTCATGTTTATTTCAACACACCTGTGCATCTTTGTAGTCTTACTATGCAACACCGCTACCACTGTGGCTTATTATATTATTATTTCTTTTATGACTGAAGTCTCTCTTTGGCTGCTGGTCTACACTTACTGAATTCAACAGTAGGAGGGTTCTCTGGGGGTTGTGAAAAGACTCACAATAGATGGGAGGTTTAGCGCATGTGATCTACAAGACTATCTAGGACATCGCTTCTATAGTCCTAGTGGACTACTAACTGCAAATTTAACATATCAGGCTTGTGAAAATAATCATTTGGATCAATTCTAGTTCAGAGTCAAATATCGCATGAAGCAAATAATGTCATCAGGGTTTAGTTAAATGGATTGTCTTTCACAAAACCGTTCCTGAGGTGGGCCATGATAAAGAGAGTGCAAAAATGTTGGAGAATGAAGGCAAGCTCACTCTGAATGCCATGTAATTAAAATGCTTCATTTTTCCAAGATATTTTGGCTGCCCTTCTTCTGAACTGTGCAGAGACGGGAGTCGCTGATTCATGTTGATAAAATAGACATTTTAATTACATGGGAAGAGATCATGTGACTGGCATCAACCCCTCCCCCATCAAACACAAAAACAGCAGCAAGGAGATATGAGTATTTGCTTCAGGAAGGAAAAGAATGTTTATAACAGCGGCCCACTTAAGAGTGCTTTCATTTCTGGCACTGTATCAGATATGTGCAGTCCCTATTCCTGGTTTTCTTGCCCCCCCCCAATTTTTATGTCTTATTCTGTGTCTTTTTGATTCCTGCTGTCTTTCTTTCCTTTTCTTTTTGCCATTTGGACCCTTTTTTCCCAATGTATTTCCTCAGAGATTAAACATTAGACATAAGTAATCTCGTTATTAGCACAGGCTGGACACACTGAATGTTTAATCATGTACAGTGTAGGAAGGAGCCTTATTGTGTATCTTAAGAATTGGTTGAATTTCTTAACGCTAATCTGATAGGGAGTATTCTAATGCATGACACATCTCTTGACTCTGAACACAGAGAAGCAGGGGCGAGGGATCATGGAAGGAAAACATGCGAGGGCTGGTTTTGCAAATATGTGGAAAGCAAATGGTTTTAAAGGAGACGATATTGGCAGGAAAAAGATTTTTTTAAAAAAAGATTCTTGAGGACCAAACTGTTGTTCATGGGGTGAGAAAAAAGGGGGTCAGGTGGAAGGACGGATAAAGGTATGATCTGCAGGAGGAGAACCAGTGACAGTAAAGGTGAACTAGTGAAGACGAGGGGCCATGAGAAGGAAGTAACAGAAGGGAGACAAAATGGACTAAAAGCAGATGTGAGTGACGGACAGGTTGTCAGGGCATAGAGAAGGGGAAACATTTGAAAATGGCTCCAGGGCAGAGGATGAAAGAAGGAAGGCTTCAGTGATAGTTGGAGACACGATTTCAATGTGGAGGTGTAGAAAGACAACCAGAAAGGGAGAAAACAGCATTAATTAATGGTAGAACAAAAAGAGCAAAGTGTGGAGGTGGAGAGAGCACAGATAGCTTGGAGCGCATTTAAAAAGCTCAGAGAAGGTGTTGATAGACTATGTAGAAGCCACGAGGGGGTGAGATCACAGATGATTGGAGGGGAGAGGGAATTAAAAGAAGAAAAGGGAAGAGGAAAATGGGTGTGCTTGTGAGGACAATATTGTCTCTCTCAGGGACACTGGTTCTCTGGGGGCTACTTACCCTCTTGAGGTACAAAAAGGAAAAGAGCATGAGGAGATGCAACTATCTGCAAGCACTGACGAAGGGCAGACAGGTATCACATACAGTACCTCGACAGGATTGGATCACACGCCGCAATTCTCCACAGACCTGACATTTAAAATCTGTTGCACAGACTTGAAAGGCTGTCGGTATATATTGCCGTAAAAACTCAAATATATTCTCTTCTCAACCCACTGCTCTCCCCTGACTCCCTCTCTCTCCGGCCTTTATCACTGCCTCTCACTCTATCACTCTCTTAGTTAAACACTCGCTCTCGAAGTGAATACCTATGTGCACCTCTTTATCTTTTTCCTGCTATAGTCTCCATATCCTTAATCTTATCTTGATCTTCATCTTTGTGTCTATCGTTGGCCCCTTATTCTATGTGCCTCCCTCCTTCCCTCCCTCCCCTCTCTCACCCTTCGCTGAAGGCTTTGCTCTTCTCTAGGTCTTGAATGACATTGAGAAGGACCTTAATCTTCTCCTGATTGGACAGTAGGTTCTCCTCCACGTTCTGCAGCTGTTTCTCAAGTCCACGAGGTGCGTTTTCTGCATGTCCGCTCGTCAGTCCCCCCGGGGCCCCATTACATTGTGCTTTCATGTGAGTCTTACAAGGCTGGGTTTGATCGTCCAAGGATTTGCTCATCTGCTTTGTGTAGTCCTTGAGTGTGATGTGTTCTGAAGATGTTTTTTTCGATGTGTCTGCGGCTTCCAGAGTGTGTTTGGTTTGTGCTACAGGTGTGGCCGGCTTAGAAAAGGCTTGTTTAGGAGTGTTTTTTGGTGGAAGAGGTGGGGTGCCGCTAGGTTTTGGGTCACTGAGGATGGCGGAGGTTGGAGGCTTATCATCAACTGATGTGTCTTGATGTGCTTCAGTGTGATTTATTTTTGAAAGGCTATGCTTTTGTTGGTCCGTTGACTGCGGTAGTATTGTTTCTACAGTTGGAGTGTGTGCAGCTATGCCCGTATCTGTGTTGTTGAGAGCATGTGTTTCTATGGTTTGTGTGGCTGAGTCCTTGTAGTGAGTAAATTCAGCAGAATGTGGTCTTGGCTTCTGCTTTGAATCCTTTGTTTTGGTCTGTGCACGTGCTGACTGGTTTGAATGTGAGCTGTGTGTTTTGGGTATAGTGTGCGACAGCTGTGATATTTGCCTGCTCTTTACTGATGCATGTGTTGATGTGTTCACTGCATCTGTGTTTTTGGTATAAGACTGAGAGTCCAAAGGGGATGAGTCTTTTCTTGACTGTTGGGGGTGCACAGACTGTTTTCGGATGGGATTAGGTAAAGTCTGGCTGGCTGTTATTTGAGTGACAGCCCGTCTGCGACAGGCTCCCGTGCAGGGTGTAATCTGCGATCGTCTTCTCCCGCAAGTCGCACAGAGGCGAGTGGGAGATGTAGCTATAATGCGACAGGGCCGAGGTGGAGTGGCGTGTACGGTTGTACAGACACTCCCTGTCTTCAAAACGGAGCGGTGGCCTTCACCACGTAGAGACTGAACCCTCCTCTTCTCCCGGTTTGGCTCTTTACCCTCTGTGGACTCGCTGCAAACCCCTCCCACTGCATCAGAAGTGACCACGCTGCCATTTGTGTACCGTGTGGTCTTTTTACCCCTGGTATCATTATAATTTGTCTGTATAGTTTTGATCTGGCAGTAAACTCCACTGCCTGACCCCTGTGACCCCATGTCGTCCTGTGTCAGGCTGTTGATTTCATTCTGAGATGTTTCCTTGGACACTGGTAGACTGACGCTGTCACTTCTGATGACGCCACCGGTCTCTGCCGTTGCGGTTTTGTCTGTTGCCATAGTGAGCGGCCGATGTGTGTTGGTTGGTTGGCTGCCGTGTCGTTTGATAGAGGGGAGCATTCTCAGTCCAGGAGACGTCTGCACCCCGACACTGCACAGCGGACCCCATCGCCCCCCTGCCAGAGGAATACCCAACGCAGGCACTGGATTAGTTGGGTCAGCCACCCTCCTTCCCATAGTCCTTAAGAAGTATGCTCAGCCCCCTGAGGAGCTGAATGGGAGGGGGGCATCTGGTGTCATCAGCCAAGCTCTGCAGGATTATATCCAAGAGAAAGTAGGAATGTGTCCAGGTATTTTTCACTCACATGAATATGTGAGATTTGCAACAGAGTTTGTATATGGAAGCTGGAGACAGGAATTCAATATCCAATAAAGCAATAAAATCTCAGTGTCCTTCCATTAATGACCTCCTTAGTAGCCCAGGTACTTCTAGTTTGACATTGCTGTCAGGGCTCCTTTTGGTGCCTGAGGAATAGCTGATGAGAGACGATGAGCTGGATGGATTCACTGTACATTTCTGGTTTGCGCTGAAGAAAAATGAAAAAAAGGCAATAAATGAGAGAAATGACAGAAATTGAGGGAGACAGAGAATAAATGCTCAGATTGGCAAGAACACACAGACATTAGGCACATAAAGGACCATATTAAAGCTTCAACCTTGACTGAATGCACACACTGACCAGATCAATAAAACTCTATCAACCTCCTATTGGACCAGCAGGTGGGTGGGAGTAACACAGGCAATACTCTAAATCTCATCAAGATGTTTCTCTTGAAGAAACGGAAAGACTTGAGATGTCCTAATGGTAATACCACATCTGTCTATAAAGTTACCCCCCCCTCGGACTCATGTCAATACATTTATAGCTAAAGATGTTGTCACTGTCTTGTGCTATATGATGCAACAGGGGTAAAACAATTCATACGCCTTCTATCCACGGTGGCATATAAACTGCTAATGCACGCCCATTAATTCGCATTAATGTGTGTGCTTAATTTAGGAGGTGAACAAGATGCCCTCTTTACCTTAATTCCCACCCATTTGACGTTAAACTGGAAGGAAACAACTGTGTTAATATTGCACAGTGTCCCATAAATGTTGACCTGTTAGAGGAGCAAAATGTTGACATAAAAAGAGAAAAAAAAACAGATAAAAGCTTAAACGCCGTTAGTCATATTTTTGACCGTATGAAAAGGTTTTGATGCAGCTCTAAATAGTGGTCATTTGTTTTGATTTTTTGATGTGCTTTGGTTGAGAGATGTGCACAAACGCATTTTAGTTTAGTTCTCATGAATTTATGCAGAGGCATCAGTATATTTCGACATGTTGATATTCAAGGTCAGACGCTTCAATTCTCCACAGCTGTGATCCCTTAGTGCAACGCTGCCTTCAAGTTGAAGTCAGTACACATATCCCACCTTCGTTTTCATGACTCCATGAATATTTATTCCCCTTTCATTCACAATAGTCACAACTTCTACTGCAGTAAGTATGTAATGTTGAACCAGCTGGCATAAACACAAACTCCCTCTCAAACAGAGGAATGCACACAGAGAAAGAGAATGAGCTTATTTTGTGCCAGCTGGTGTAATATCACAGCACAGATGCTTGCAATATAGGGTCAAGGGGGAAACAGTGTTTTGTTTTGTTTTGTTTTTTTAAATAAATGAAATACGATTATTTTTAGATCCGCAAGATAACAAATGAGAACTTTCCTTTGGGCAACGTCACATTCAAGGCCAAGGTTTTCAGAGGTTTTAGAAACCTGTCTGTCAGCACTAACTATGAAGCGGTTGAACTATGTTTTCATCAATAGGCAGGTTGTAACTCATACTAACTGTGATGGCGCTGGATGCTGTTGCACTAAATAGTTCATGTGTATTCCGGATCAGAGTCTTGCTCACACTGGCTCATACCAATGCTCGTGTGACCTATTTTGACTCACTTTGGAGCCTGATGTCACATGCTCTCTTGACAGCATGAACAGAATGTAAAATGGACGCTGTAGGCCCGGCGTTACCTTTTCCCTGACAGCAGCTGTAATTAATATTGTCACTGTCTTTGCGTTTTCAGTTTTCATTCAAATGATTAAATATTAAAACTGACAGAACAAAGTTTGTCACGCTGGTGGGCTTGGATACTGGCCACAGCGCAGGGCGAAGCAATTTAATTTTCAACTGTTTTCAGTCTGGGTCCTACACATTAGCTGATTGTCACACAGAACTGTGCAGTTAGTGCTTAAGACAAAGTTCAGCAAACATTATGGGTCGAAAACTCTGCTGACAGATACCGGAGCTTAGTAAGCTCTTTATATAAGGCACTTTAGATCTAAGAGTTACTACATCGGTGACATATTGCTGCTATTTATATAAATATCTGACACAGTGTTAGATTCAGGGACTCATACAGTGTCTTAAAGCCACCAAACGGTCACACAGCTGATAGTATAGACAATTTATGAGTGTTGCCATGGTAACTATAGTAACCATCTTCTCGAGCAGACCACACAGGTCTTGACCCAGAGCGATTGCACACAGTCTTCCACATTTCTGTCTTTGTTTCTCTCTTTGTGTGCACCTGGCCTGAATAAATTCTATTACTGAATCAGACCACAGGCACCAGGCAAAATAAGAAATAGCCCAGGTTGTGTTTGCCAAAAGAAATTACAGATAATGGCGATATTTTTCCCGAGAAATAGATGTGTGTGAGCATGTGGAACAGAGAGCGGGAGTGACTGCAGATGTATATGCATATGTGAGTGTG
Source organism: Gymnapogon annona (assembly GCA_029814585.1). Classification (NCBI taxonomy): domain Eukaryota; kingdom Metazoa; phylum Chordata; class Actinopteri; order Kurtiformes; family Apogonidae; genus Gymnapogon; species Gymnapogon annona. The sequence goes on from JAPTHA010000002.1 coordinate 12,910,815, forward strand.
TGTCTGTGTGCGTCGTCTTGGGATTCGCTCTTAAGTCGATTGAAGGTAATTCCACTGCTCCTCATTTTCAAGCTTTCTTTCCACCAGCAACCAAAGCACACGCTAAAGCAAATGCAGCAACAAACTTTTTCTGTCGATCTCTACCAGCTATCACTATCTACCTCAGTGTTTGTATGTGTGTATGTGTGTGTGTGCATGCACGCCTGTCATACCGTCTCATTCTTCACCTCTGACCCTGCAGGCGCTCAGACAGACAGTAAGACCACATACAGAGTAGTTTATGTCTCCTCTCCACACTGTAGTCTTTCTGCACTCTCCTTCTATGTTCCTTTCTTTCTTTCTTATCATACTCTCATTGGATATCACTCGTCGCTCTCGTCTTTCATCATTATTTGTGGTTGTTGTCACTCTTATCCACTCTTTCTCTACCTCTCTTTCTCACCCTACCCTCTATCACTATATTTAATCTTAGATTCTCGCCCACATAACACCTCTGGCTGTGCAACGTGAACAAGCAGGGGATGGGGAAGTACCGCGGTTGGCTGTGGGGATAAATGGGAGGTAACAAATACAGGGATGTAGTGAGACAGCACTAAGAGGAGATGTAGAAAGGAGGAGAAGGGATAAGGCGGCAAGAATACGAACATGAAGATGGAGGATCAGTGGCAAGATGAAAGTGATTCAATAACGTATGTCTGTGCGTGAGTGTGTGTCACAGAAAGATTTAAAGTGCAGTTTTCCATTTCCATGCCATAAATGTCTGATGCGGTGGATTAATGAATAAAGGGTATAAAAGTGTATGTATAATGAGACGGACGTTACAGAAAGGAAGGAGATCTGTGAAGCCGCACAGTGTTCCCCTGTAATCAGCATGCAACACGAGTGCGTATGAGCATCTGTCACCAACGCACAAACAGACACGCACACACACCCTTTGAACACAACAGGGAGTTTCTCGATAGGATGCAGCTTTTATGAAATCTGTTTAAACATGCTATGACTTTAATTTACCAGTTAGTGTGTTTGGGCTGTTTGGGAATGGTGTGCAACACAGGCCTGTTGCCAAGAAATCCTGTGTGTCTACATAGTACTTGTGTGAACGAGCGGGCACCCACGCCTTAGCTGCGGTAACAGAGTACTGAATGCTCCAGCGAATTGAGTCTCCTGTCATTTCAAGGTGAGCCTAATTTTTCAACTGCCGATTGACAGGCCATGTGTGATAATGTTTTAAGGAGACGGAGACTCGCTGTACTGCTCTGTAATTACACTGTTCCTGCTATCTCCTGCCCGCTCGCCACCACAACAGACCTATCACAGCACTTTATGGGCACTTTGAAAGAAGATGCACACTGCATGTTGGGTAGTGTAGTCCCGCGCCCCCTCGTTTTCCTGTCAGTGAACTTTGATGACTACCACTTCCCTCACTACGTAGGTGATCGTTTTTTCTTTCTTCTTTATTTTTTTTACACATTCATACACCAAAATGACATGTTCAACTCACAAAGGCAGGTACAATGATAGGTACAAACAGGTACAATGATAGGTACAATAAATAAGTGACCTGCATGAGACACAGAGAGACATACTGTATATTGACCAGGACTATTAATGTCATTATTTACATTAGTCCCACATCCAAAAATGTACAAAACTGTCACAATGTTTACTTCCTTAAACTCCTTTGAACTCTTTCAAATTAACTTGTCTTTCTAAAAGTACACATTTCAAGCTTGCACACATCCAGATAAATGACAGGAGGGAGTGGT
>JAPTHA010000002.1:12927522-12944010 GCA_029814585.1 Gymnapogon annona
ATGCTTATGTGCATGTCTGAAAGTATGAGTGTGCGTGCGTGCGTGCGTGCGTGCGTGCGTGCGTGCGTGCGTGCGTGTGTGTGTGTGTGTGTGTGCAGGTTACAAAGGTAATCCAAGTTCAATGTGTGTCACACAGCATCAAATCAAATGGTGGGAGTGAGAGTAAAAAAACATGCAGGAGGGAAAGACAGTCCCAAAAAGAAAAGAAGGTGAGGAAGTAGAGGGAATGGCATTTGGCTCTGGATAATGATGATGGATAGACAGGACGGGATCAGAAAGCAAATGGATGTAGGGTTTGCTACTTAGCTTTAGAAATGCAGAAAGTCATAGTGTTTGTCAGGACACAATCTTTCTCTATCATCCTGGCAGAAGTTCTGAATAATGCAGCAGCCTTGTCTATCATAACAGCAGAAAAGTGGCAGATAAAACAGCTGTAAAAGCTCATATTTTATGATAAAAAACAACCATACTACATATGTACCTCTGAGTAATCACAGAACTTCATCTCATTTGTTTACTCTTTTTTTGTATCGACATGATGTTATTGTTTCAGTTCACTTCAAGTACTGCTACTCTGTTGGAGTAATTAGTATATTCAGATTTTTACGAGGGCTGTGTCAATACATCAGACAGACCTGAGTCTACTGCTAAATAAGATGACATTTACTGATGGCACTGGCGGGTGTTTATCTGCCGTGTTATATTAGAGGTTGTTTGAGTCATTTATAGGAAGTAGTTTATACTCATTAAAAATCCACGAGGGAGAACTGATAGAGCTTACAATAATGATGCGATTTATTCATAATGAAGATTTCTTTGGATTTCTGGCACAAACAGAGTAAAAATTTAAAAAAACAAAATAGACAGCTTCATCTCTTGGTTAAATTGTTATTTTAATCATCACGCTCTGTATCGGCTGAAAATTTCACAGTTGGTGCATTTCTAATTATCCCATAATACCTCTCTGTCCCTTAGAGTGTTTCTGAGAGCCATCAATACCTATGCCGACACTATGAACCACAAGTTCCTCAACAACGACGACTTTGAAGTACAGGTATGCAACTGCGTCGCCTTTCGAAACCTCACCTCACGCTGCTGGTGTTTGCTTGTGACAGATATCTCTGTTGTCTGGTTCTACAACACCCCTTGTCCTCACTCTTCCCTCTTGTCTAGTTGTGGAATAACTACTTCCACTTGGCGGTGGCATTTATTACTCAGGAGTCTCTGCAGCTTCAGCACTTCTCACCAACCAAGAGGAACAAGATTCTGGCCAAGTAAGAGACTAAAAGAAGAGGCGTATCATTAGCTTATTTGCCACACCTCCTCACCCCACTCTAATGAAACACTCAGTGATTCGTGATCTATTTTGGAATACACACCCACTGCCTATTAACGCTGTGTGCCGCCTGCAGATAAACATTCAATTTAGTTCATGTTAGGGCAGATTAGTACAGTGTTATCTTTCCCACTGGGCTGATCGGTTTCTGAGGGTGAAAATAACACTATTCATCAAGACATCTCACCTCACCCACCACCATCTCTCCCCCTCTTTCTGCTTCTCTGTCTCTTTTTATTTCAGGTACGGAGATATGAGAAGATTGATTGGCTTTGCTATCCGTGACATGTGGTACAAACTAGGTATCGCAACATATGTCGTTCTAATTTGGTGTTGATGTCCGTGTATTTCTGTACTATACTAGACATCTGTGTTTCCCTATGCAATAAGAAACACAATTGCAACTGGAATATATGCAGAAATATGAGGCAGGGTCTTACAATGAAAGCTTAATTACAGAAGAAGGGGTGTTACGTGATCCAAGCACTGCTCGGTAAACGAGGCTTGTTCTCATTTCATTGGACAGTCATTTTCTTTATTACTGATGATTTTAATCTATAAAAAGTAGGAAGTGGAAAAAAAGCTTTGGCTTCATACTGCTTTGAAACAGTGCGTTTTCATTTTCCTCTGATTTAATAGCACAAAAAGCAGCTAAGACTCAGTCGAAGAACAGAGGCTACTTAATTGAAATGTGAAAAATTACATCATTTTCATTTTAGAGATCTTCCTTGAGGGGAAAAATTTGGAATAGGCTGTAAGCAGAATGAAAACCACTTTATATATGACTTTAAATATTTACTGCATTACAGGCAGTCATAAGATCTGTTTCATCCCTGGAATGGTGGGTCCTATCTTGGAGATGACGTTGATCCCAGAGGAAGAGTTGAGAAGGGCAACAATTCCCATCTTCTTTGATATGGTCACCTGTGAACACGCTCACTCCGGAAACTTTCACAAGGTATAAACCACCCACGTTTATAAAAATGGATCTGTATGGTATCATTACTGAAACAGGAGACATGGAAAGGTCTCTGTTGGCATTTGTGCACGCTGAACACTTTAACACAAAGAAATTCTGCACTTGCACTCCACACACTGGCTCTCACACATTGTGCTCCATCGATTTCCTGTAACACTGTACATTAAAGTAAAAGAGACACCTTAATTATGCTTGCATAATTGATCCCTTCCCCTATTTCTCTCCTCATTTGCTCTCTCATCTTCTTTTTGACTCCGTCTTTGCCTTTCCTTACCTGCCTTTATGCAGTTCGAGAATGAGATTATCCTGAAGTTGGACCATGAGGTGGAAGGTGGAGGCGGAGATGAGCGATACATGCAACTCCTGGAAACCATGTAGGCTTGAGAATTATGACATAAAGCAATTACAACAGCCAGTAAAACCTGACCGATGATCCTCATGAAAAAGGGAGGAAATTATTGCAAAACATTAGGGCTCTGCTCTTGTTCCAATATTTTCAAGAGTGTATTTTTTGTTAGCTGCCCAGTTTAACCCATGACATGTCGGGGAATTTTTTTTTGAAAACTGATAGGACTTTATAAAAGTCCCAGATGATTAACTGGGAGCTGTTTGTATGCCAGCCTCCTGGACTGTGCTGCAGAAAATCCCACACTGAGACCACAAGTGCAGCACTTTGTCTCTTTGGTGAAGGGACTCCTCATTCGTCTCCTTGACTACCGCACGGTGATGAGTGATGACAGCCGCAACAACCGCATGAGCTGCACTGTCAATCTACTGGTAAGTCCCGCCCTTCTCTGCGTTGTGCACCAGCGAACTGTCTGAGTTGTGCCACTCGGTCTTAAAAAGTCAAGTGGGATTCGGAAGATTTACGGCCCCCTATATAAAAGGCTTCGTTAAAGGGGAGAGACCAAAGCTGGCAGAAAATCGAAAGTTGGATCCTATAGTTTCACCAGATTTCATTCATGGGGAAGAAGTATAATCATTGGATGTATTTCGATGGACGGTTAAATCCTTCGAAATCTGACATAGGTTTCGGGTGAAGTGCTCAATGTTGCAAATACGAGTTAACTAACATTAATCATGTAAATCATGTACTTTGCTTCAAGTATATTATTGAAGCCTGTAGCAAAGAGGTGCTGATCTCAGACACATCAGCTCACACATCAATATGCTCATTATTAATTTAAAGGCAATTTTGCAGGTTTATTCCATGCACTCTTCAATCAATAATCTCACCCATACATAAAGAGTCAAACTGATTGAAGAGTTCATTATGAAACACTGATTTTATGTCTCCTTTTCCTTCCTGAGTACTTTGTATATCTTTTCCACTTGTAATTTGTGGCTGATTGGTCAAATAAGGCAAAAATATATACATCCTTTTCACTGTCTGGTGTCTGACTGTTTGCAGAGGCTTGCATCAGCTTCTGTCTGTTCCACATCCCTTCTCGTATGTGATCTCCTAATCACATTCTGCCCCATGATATTCTCAGGTCTAGAAATGGAGACCATCCACCAACCGCACAATCATCTCCAGAGAGGATTTAATCTTACAATTTATCTGCCATCATCCGTCTTCCTTCTTTCATATCTATGCTATTGTTTTTTTTTTTTGTTTCGTTTTGTAGCCGTAATGTTTTTAGACAGCCGTATGATAATAAATGAATCTGTCTGTGTTTGAGTCTTAAAATGTGTGTTTCCCCTCAGGGAATGAAGCTGCTGGCACACTGTCGAGGTGTTTAGCTCGTAGCCTGTGGCAGCCACCCATTAGCTATTCTCTTTTATTTGTTTTGGCCAACTAAAAAATCCCTTCTGCCGAATAGCAGGCACTAGTGCACTTACTTATCTCTGCATCCCCCCAGGCTTTTCTAACTTTTCTTAGGAAGGTGAGCATACAAGCACGTGCACATAGGAATTTGCTTTGCTTCCTCAAACAGATACACATCCTAGAGAAACACAAATATAGTTGTACAACCGGAATATATACCCAATATATATAATATATACCCAAAAAAGTCCATCACTGGCCAAAACAAAGTCAGCTAACCTTGAGCTAAAAAAAACATTGAAGTGTAAGCTCACAAATGAATGCTGTTGCTGTTGATGCTTTTGTTTTTTATATAGATGATAGACGTATAGGGCTGTACAAAACATCACTTCAATTTACAGTAACTCCCACCAAGAAAGTATCTGTATTTCCCCAACGCCAAAACTATTGTCAGTTAAAGATCCATGTGAAAACTGTGCTGTGAATTTGTTTCTTCCATAGAAGATACAGTGTCTCACTGCTTTTGAGACACCAGTGAGAAAAACAAACAAACAAGTGACCTTCATCTAGGTGGACAATCCCAGCAGGATAATAGCTTAATGACAATTAAATGCAGTGATGCAAACAATGCTGTATCTGACCTTTGCACAAATAAAGAATATACTGTATAAATATGTATATCTTATGCTATTTCACAGACAAACTCGCTGTAATTGAGCTTCTTTATTTTAATGTGTGCATGTAAATTTGTGTCAATGTTAGCCCCTGCTGGTGATGAGATGGGGGAGCTTACATCAGTTTGTTCCACTCCTCCGTTCTCTGCAGATGTCATTAAACTTCATCAAATTGGGAGTTTGTGCTGCTTAGCCAAGCAACACATGCACACACATCCACATGCTAACACATATCTGAAGGCTATGTTTTAACTAACGCAGGGCCACATAAACAAGCACAACAGTCGGAAAAAAAATTGTCAACTCTGCTTTCAAACAATTTTGGAAATCGTCAGAAAGACATACATGTAAACAAACTGTAGTTACTAACCCACGATTCCTTTTCATTTTGCAGAACTTCTACAAGGACATCAATCGTGAAGGGATGTACATCAGGTATTCTAACATTGATCTCTACCTGTTGTACATTTGAATACACAGGTGGTGTGTTTTTATGTGTGAAACAGTATGTGTGTGTGTGTGTGTATGTCTTGATAATCTGACAAGGGATTATATGAGTTCTGCTGAATTAAAGTCAAAATCCACAGGATCAGCTCAGGGTCTGACTGGAGGGAGAGCAAAGAGAAAGAGACGCATGATGGGTGTTGGGGAGGGAGCGGTACAGGGACAGAGCAACACTGTCCCTTGCTCTGAGTGATGGCAAAGAACAGAGAGAGAGAGCGATGGAATCCATATCCCGTCAGGTCTCATGATGCATTTCTGGTGTTGGCTTGTAGACATAATTAGTTATTTGTATGTGTGAACGTGAGCTCTCCTCTATGGTTGATCTATTGTTTCTGTCTGTTCTGCAGAGAATATGATAACATTTGGCTTGGACTCCAGTTACTGTTTGCAAACACAGAATTTTGTTCAAATATATTGTTAAGCATTTGCATTAATGAATGCCTCTGTGTAATCTTTAAATTCAACAAATGTTAAGCTACCATTACTGCTGTTCTTGCATACAAATTTAACATCAAATAGAGTTGTGATTTTCAATTTTATGGTTTTAAATTATTTTCATGTGACTTTAAGTTGATATGTATAGTTACTGCAGGTCTCATAGAATTTTGAACCGAAAATGTGAGAGTGGGGTTGGCATTTTCTACACTGCAAAGAGTATTTTTTTTGTTTTATTTTCAGGATTCATACATCTACAGGCATGATTATTTGTAGATGTAACAATATTAAGTCAAGAATATTGTCAAGTGAGATTATATTGCTGCATGCACAGATAATTTAATTAGTTTTGGGTAACTTTTCGTAGAGATTTAGTGTTTTTATCTTGCTTTTAGAAACCCCCTTTTTGCAGATTGAGTATTCCTATCTGATTGTGGTAGTGCATTCGTTCAGAATGCCCTTTGTCCTCATTTCTGCCATGGCATTCTACTAGCACAGCTCTGCTCAAATTCAGACCTCTGCTTGTTATTTCAAAGCCACCAAAAAGTCAGAAAAGGCATCTATCTATTGATTATTTTTGTACGCAAAGTAAAGGCTGCAGTCTTCTATAATATCAACTTTTAAAACATAGCTTGGCCAGAGTTTCTGTTCATTTATTCATTGATATAAAACCTATTTCTTTTCATAGACCTGCCTGTTACTGTATGATACTGTGTACACGTCTACTTCCACACTTATCTTTCTACCAGTTACCCTAAGCTTTAGAGTTTAGATCTTATCAGTTCAGGCAAAGACGTAGAAGAAGGATGGAGAGAAGGGTCTCACCTGAGACAACATGAAAAATAAATATCGAGAGTGGGGAAGATTTAGTCAAACAAATAAGGAGATGGACGTGTCAGTAGAGTCAGAAAAGCAGAAGACTGGAGTTGTTGATTCACACTGTCGACAGCCTGTATTGTCAAAACCAGCTGAGCAGAAAAATGTGCTTCCCAGACAGAGTGTCATAGGACTGTGACTGAGGTGTTTGAAAGTAAGAGGTAAGATAGGAGCAGAGGAAACAAGATAAAGTTGAGAAAGTGAGAACCTTTAACATTTATCCAGACAGAAGGAACGAACGCCTTGAGAGTACATCTATATACTGCACAAACAGAAAGAGGCTCGTTAAATTGAAAGCACGTGAAGCAGTTCCTTTTCTGTTGTGTCAGCCTTGTGCCCATGTTACTATATTCTTCTCCACAGTGGGAGAAAAAGCACAAAAGTTTGTCACTTTCTTTCCTCTGCCTGGGTTCATTGTTCGTTGTTTATGTCTTCGTCAGTGTAGTGAAACATCATTGACCAGCCAAACCTTTGTCACCGCTTTATCATGCATTGATAAATCCATAAAAAAAACTATATCTACAGCCATGCGGGCAGGAAAGAATTACTGTTTCATCTTGTGCACAAATTTTAGGGCATGTAAAGATTTGTGCTTATCGTTTGTTGTCATTAATGTGCTGTAAGGAGAATGTCATATTGCCCAACAGTGGCATCTAGTGGTGGGACATATAAGTTGCGTATTAAATTAATTGGTTACCCGACTGTGTTTATACGCGTTTTTGTGGTCTAGGTACCTTTACAAGTTGAGGGACCTTCATCTGGAGGGTGAAAACTACACAGAGGCAGCATACACACTGCTGCTCCACTCCCGCTTGCTCAAGGTAGGACACACACGCACATTGAAAATAATATTGTGAATGGGGAGGTTTTAATGCCGGACTCCATGTCCTAGTTGGCCTCATCACCGTCCATCTGCCACCACTGAGACGATTTTTTTTATGAGCTGATAAATGGCTTCCATGTCTCTGGCCTCCAAATGATGTAGAGCCAAGGTTCATTTATGGCATCGCATTGGCCACTGTAACTGCATCGCTGTAGTCTTTGAGGCAGCGTCTGTGCTTTTGTGATGGGTTGTGTGTGACTGTCGTTGCTTGTGTTTAACTTCTTGCATCTCTTTTTCTTTTATGGTACAATAAAGGGCTCAGAGAGAGGGACAGAGGAATGAGTATCTCTTGTGCTCTATCTCCCTCTCCCTGTCCAGTATTGTTACTGTGAAGCAGTTGAACTCTATTATGTTTTTTATAATCTCCATTCATCTCTAGAGTCAGTCCTGTCATACCCATTCAGTATTAATGGAAAGACCACAGTGTATCAAGCGTCCCCTAATCCCCACTCTCACAAGCAGATACAGTGGTTTCAATAATATTAGTTGCCTTTGAATTTAATTATGCCCATTTTTCTGTGTTTCTAATTTGATTTCTGTGCAATTTATTTAATACAAAATGAACTTTTGGATTTTTTTGTGTTTTTATACATGAGCAGCCCAGTTTCTGTGCGAGTGCCATTTAGAACTAATACTGATTTATTACAGCAAAGAAAATCTGTGTTTAAGTCCTTATTATACAGCTTAGTGATGAATGGGACAGTAAAAGACAAAATAATAGTATTTCTTACTGTAAACTTTTCTTTAATTTAGCTAATAAATCTTTTTTTTTTCCATTTCCACACACACTTTTATAACTTGTCTTTTTTCCAGTGGTCAGATGACATGTGTAGCCCTCAGTTTGAGTTCCACGGCTCCCAAACCCAACGGCAGCTCAAAGAGACGCTCTATGACACCATCATCGACTACTTTGACAAGGGCAAGGTCAGCATTGGCTCCGATTACCTCCACTTGTTTTGTACCAACAGTGGCTGTTTCAGCTCTTCTGAAGGTTTAGAATGGGTGTTGACCAACACGGCAAACAGACACTGAAAGATTACATTTAGACAGAATGCTTTACACCTCAGCAATTTGGCAGCACCATTGTTTTGCATATTTTGCCAAATTTCTGCTGAAAAGAAAACAGATCAGAACACCCAGGGCAAAATAATAGAAAATGAATAGAAAATGTACTTCAGACTGGGCGTAAGCGGAGTCTGAATCAGCATGCGGTTCACTTTTTTTCAGAAGTATCAACAGATTCAGGATCTTTTAAGTGTTGTACGCTGTTGCATTCATGCAGTCACCATCTCTGTGTGCCATGCTCGTGTCACATCCATTTTGTATTCTGTGTGTGTGTGTGTTTTTTGTTCTCTGAGGCAGAGATAGAGACTTTCACTCCATTCTCCAGAGACCTCGAAAGAGAGGTTTTCACCAGATGAATTTCCACCACATTTGCTGTTGTCCATTTATTCGCAGATGGTGTAATGAAGGTTATTTTTCAGTCTTTTTTTTTTCTTGTCTGTGTGTGTGTGTGTGTGTGTCTATAGATGTGGGAAGAGGCCATCACTCTGTGTAAGGAACTTGCTGAACAGTATGAAAACGAAATCTTCGACTATGAGCTGCTCAGCAAAAGATTGGTAATGAATGACAAAACCTCACTTCCATCATGTTTTGCACAATAATAAATGATTTGACATTAATTCAACACTTCCTTTTCTTTACCTTTTTGCCATAATTCTCTTCTACACTATAGATGCTACAGCTATTCTTTTGTTTGGGGCTTTTTTATGTGTTAACAGCTGTTTACCGCAACTAAGTGAATTTAATATAGAATACAAACTACAAGTCACTGATGTAGTCTCTTAACCCGAGTGTACACTGTTCCTACTTATAATTCTCCACATTAAATTACCAATTGTACTATTCAGTACTTTCATTCACCCGTGTTTAAAAATGAATTCAACCTTCACATCTAAAATTTTTCAAATCATTTCCATATAACCCCAAAAGTGCCGTTTGTCATTGCCGGTCATCAGCAACTTCAAACCCCCTCTAACCTTTCTTTTTTTTCCTGTCTAATGTTCCCTTCATCTCTTCACACTACAGCAAAAATCATTCTCTCCATTCACAGACCACTTTCTTTTCCCCTAGTCTCCTTCCCACTGAGGATCACACATTTTCCTACAATAGAAGAATCTCTGCTCTTCCCTTGTGTCTGCAGCAGGGGCTCTCCAATCTAACACTGAATTTATGGGGTTATATAAATGACAGACCTCGGCCTTGAATGGGTTGAACATTAGTTTGTTGTGCTGCGTTCATCCTCAAAGGTCTCGCTTTCTGCTGAGGGTAGCTTTGTCATTGGAACTAGATGATAAAACAGCTCTGGTTGCACACTGTGCGCCTCTCAAACAGCCATGAACACATTCTTTTTGCGTGTCTCTTCCTCTGCAGGAGAAACAAGCCAAGTTCTATGAGAACATTATGAAGATCTTGAGACCAAAGCCAGACTACTTTGCAGTGGGCTTCTACGGACAAGGTTACCCTCCATTCCTCAGGGTTTGTACTCAACACTTCATACACAGATCTTCAGTGCACTGCATTGTCATTGCTGTTGTATTGTTGTTACTCTGCATGGCTACATTTTAGTCACACGAGATATCATGTAAATCTGGATTCAGGTAGAGGTGGAAATTTCCACTGGTTTCATACTTGTACTTCATATCTTGTAAATAACACATTTTCTGCCTTTCACTTCTCTCTTCTTCACTATCACTTCTGTCTCTAGGTGATAAAGGCAATTAGATCTCCTATTGTACATCACACAGTGTTTTTACTAAGTACACACTCAGTTTTCACAGGCATACATCTCATCAGAATGTATTTTTCCCTTTAATCAACACTGTGGAAGCTGAAAATTAGCACAGTGAACTATTTTTAAGATGGTTTTCACAATAGGACATGAGGTACATTATGTGATTATTGAGCCTTTGTGGATGTTGGCAAACAGCAAAAATGAAATATTGCAGTGTTTATAGTTAAAAGTGATGTGGTAAGGACTAAGTTATAGTCAGTCAGGAGTGGATCAAAGCTCAAGCTTCACTAGTTATTCTCACTGAGATAAGACCTCCTTATCTTTTTCCTATCTTGTTATTTCTGTTGATGATGTTGATTTGTTTTGGTTTTTTTTTACTTCAGAACAAAGTGTTTATCCACCGTGGTAAGGAGTATGAGCGCAGAGAAGACTTCCAGACCCAGTTGATGAGCCAGTTCCCCAGTTCTGTGCGCCTCAACACAACCACCATGCCCGGGGATGACATCAGGAACTCTCCACTCCAGTGTATCCTTCTGTGTACAGTGTACTGTAGTATGGACAGATACATGGTACTTTTAAATGAAGCAGATCAAGCTATCCTTCTCTCACATGTCCAGTCTATGTATGTTAGATCTACACGGCCAGACCCACTGTCTGAAATGATGCATCCAAGTCTGATCTTGGTTTACTTTCACTGCACGTCTGTTCATCACACTGCAGAGGTCAAACATATCCTTCACCTCTCAGTTTGTGCATCTGACATGAGGCTGCAGAGATGCTCTGTCATGTGGCAAGGCATTATTCCTGAGTGATCTAAACCAGATATCCAGTGTTTTACAGTACAACCCGTCCTGGAGATCCCTCCCCGTCTGAAGAACAAACCAGTTCCTGACCAGATTATCAAGTCAGTGCCATTTGACACAACATGCACTGAGAGAGAAAATGTTAATATCTGTCATATAAAACCTTAATGTTTAAAAAAAAAAGATCTGGCTTCTTATATTTCCCCTCTTGTAAGTGGTCTCCATTTCTTTGCTTTGATTGACTCTTACATCTGTCTCCCTTTTCATACACAGCTTCTACAAATCCAACTACGTGCAGCGTTTTCATTATTCCAGGCCCGTGAGGAAAGGACCTGTGGACCCAAACAATGAGTTTGCTGTGGGTTTTGTGCTTAAAATGAGATTATTTATCATCACAATGGTCTGCGAAGGTGTTTCCAGGATTGCGTATTCGAACTGTTATCAGTCTCAGAAAATAAATTCCTGTGTTGTACAATACAATGCCAGCAAGGAGTAGAATTTGGTAAAATTATGTGATTATGTCTTGCATCAAATTCAGGTAATGACATCATGGAAAAGTAGTTATTAAATTGTGCAATGATGTCAGAGTAAGGCCTCCGACATTAGAAATATTGTCAAGTTCTGAGTATGCACAAGGGGAAGAGCTTCTTTTAACTACTTTCCCGTGTCCTCCGCATGCAGTCCATGTGGATCGAGCGCACCACGTTCACCACTGTGTATAAGCTGCCGGGGATTCTGCGCTGGTTCGAGGCCACCGACATGAAACATGTACGTCTGAAGATGTATTGTTTGACTTGGCTGTATTCTCTGACTTACATGCTCCCCCTCTCACCCTCACAGAATCAATCTAATCCTTTGCAGCTTTTCCTTCCCCCGGTGTGTATATCTATATATAGTATGTGTGGGGGAATATGGCAGTCATCATATAACATTACTGTCGCCTGTGTTGCAGTACGGCCCTTTACCATCTCGTCTGTTTGCATCTGTGTTGTCTGTCATACCATTTGTCATCATTTCATTGCTCGAACAGAAACACAAACCATTTCATATTTTTTCTCCTGTTCATTTTTGGTCAATAAACAAAGTCACAGAGGTAAGCCAACATCACTAAGAAGTGCCACATTTTGATTTTACGGGGGCTGGAGGGATATGCCATTCTATGATGATGTTTAGTTTCTTGTTTCTCACAGCCCTCCCCCTCTATTTCTTCATTAGTCCAGTGCCTCTCTCCTCAGATTTTAATTTGTTTCTTGCCTCTGCTGGGTTTTTTTTCGTCCTCCCCCTCTCCCCCAAGACAACCTTGTCCCCACTGGAGAACGCCATCGAGACCATGGAATCGACCAATGAGAAGATTCTGACCATGATCAACCAGTACCAGGCAGACTGGAGCCTTCCCATCAACCCTCTCTCCATGCTGCTCAATGGTATTGTGGACCCGGCCGTCATGGGCGGCTTCGCCAAATATGAAAAGGTGATTTTTTTTGGGGGGGGGGGGGGGCTGAAGGTCAAACACAGCCTTTTAGCCAGTTTGTTCGAACTCAGCTGATTGCGTAAATTAAATTACACATCGTCAAGAAACCGTCACAGAAATTCACCGTCTTACCAATGTTTTATTTTGATTTTATTAGAACAGTGAGCTCCTAATAAGCCATCAGGGCCAGGACATATTCCCTCTGCCAGACTCATCACTCACAATGAACTGACCCAAATATATCAGTACCATATGACTTCGCGGACCACAAAAAAATGTATTGATATTTTTCAGTCCAAATATTACAGAAATGAACCTATTCATCTGTTGTGTTTCAACTTGTTAATATTAATCAAGTTTGTGCTGTGATACTATTTTTGTTCTGACAAATACTGATTGGTGTACGTGTTTTAAAGCATATGTGCTAGTGGAAAAATGAGTTGTTGTTTCAGAAACTGCCAGAGAATGTGAGATGTATTGCCATTACTGGAAGAGTTTTTTTTATATTTTCTTCCTATCAGGCATTCTTTACCGATGAGTACACTCAGCAACATCCAGAGGACAGTGATAAACTGCTGCGCCTCAAAGACCTCATCGCATGGCAGGTATGCAACGCACAAACACCTACGACACTCTCTCAAATCGATGCACATCTACACTCTATGAACAGTGCGGTTATGTTTCTTCTGAAGAGCTCACTTGACTATAAACCTGCACATTAATACAAAAATGCCGAATTTATAGATACCATTACTGGGTGGAGGGATCTCTCTTCACGGGAAGAGAGTGACTGATGACCTGCGTCCGTTCCATGACCGCATGGAGGAGTGTTTCAAACAGCTGAGAAAGAAAGTGGAGAAGGAGTACGGAGCGAGAGAACTGGTAAGAAAAACAAGACAAGGAGGGGAAGTTTGGAAGTCCACTATTATGTTTCTTTATAATGCAGACGTGCCCTTTCCTCTGAGGCTGCATACAGCGTCTGAGGAAGAGTTGCCTTAATTAAGTTGCAAATGAGCTGACCTCAGAGACTTTTCAGATCAAAGGATTCACTAAAGCCTCCAAGACCATTTCAGGTTCAGTGTTGTGGCTGTCTGACTGGAGCTAAATATGGACATTAACTGTAATTGTCTCTTCCCTTCAGGACCGATTAGACTAATGATGAGCCCAAGTGAAGATATGTTGTTTTTTAAAGTAAACTAAGTTGCGTTACTCACAGGCTCTTCTCATATATTTATGCTTATCCGCCTTTCACTGTTACTGTCCTGCTGCTGTATTTTTGTAACATTGTTGAACCGACTCCTTCTGCAGCCTGACCTGGATGAGAGGAAGTCCACTCGTCCCCGTTCTGTGCTGCGTTCCATTCGTCAGTCCATCATCTCAATCGCTTCACTGCAAGGCTCTGAGTGTGGGACTCCGACAAGGCCTCAGGCTGACAGGTAGCAGACATACAGGGTTGTGTTTCTTTCTACCTCCTGCTGATGCAATGCACATTTCAGTGCATTGCCAGGAGCATGATCTGTCAAAGAAGTCTCAGTTACAGTATGACTGAATGCCAAACAATGCCATGTTAGGCAGGTATAACTGGATTAGGTTACAGACCGTTCTGCTTTTCTTCTGTGGTTCTTACACTGAAAGTCTCATCTAAAAATAGAGTTTTGAATTCACATATGTTTATATTTGTGGCCATTTCATACACAAGCCTTCCAGGAATTGCTTTAGTGAAAACAGGCATGGGCTGTGCTTTAAATCGGTCCTTCTTTTGTGTTCTGTATCAAGCTAAGCTTTTATAATGCACTTCTGTAGCAGCCTGAGTTTTGCTCACATTCGTTGGAGACTCAGCCCTGAGACTTAGTTACAGTGTGCGATTTGCCACGTAGAGAAGATAATAGAAGAGGAGTCGATTTACCAGTAAGTATGAAATTATTGGTCACGTTTCTAAACAAAAAAGACAAACGGCCAGATTAACTGATGCAATGGGAATTTTGTCCCACGCCACATCCAGGGCACACTATTTTGACTGGGGGGTGTTCACATTTTCAGTCAGTGGGCACGGTGATTCTTATCAAACATAAGTGTTGACAGATGGAATTCTGTAGGCATCATACTGGATGAAAAAAATCCCTAGATTGTAAGAATGATCTGCCACGCCACCAAATGAAACGATAGATTCATCTTGATCATCATGTTGATTCATCGTTAACCAATCTTCATTTTGAGGCTGATATGTCACCCCTTTCCTCTGCCCGTGACCCGTGCATGGCCTTCCCCACAGGGACCTCCCCCCTGAGTCGCCAATCTCCTGGAGTTCCACCCTGCCGCGCTCCAGCGGCAGTGTGAGTGCGGTGGAGGATGGAGTGATGACGGTGGGCGACACAGAGGTGAAACTGAGGAAGAGTAAGAAGAAGAAGAAGAGGAGCAGCATGATCTTCATCACAGAGGAGAGAGAGAGGACGAGTACACTGGACTGCAAACGGGTGAGGATGAACGACACAGTGAAAAGACCAACCGTGTTAGAGAAGCTAAGAAGGGAAAGGGATGACCGTCATGTGAGGAAGTGTTGCGGTTTGTGGTGCCGTGGGTGACTTTTTTTTTTTTTGTAATCTCTGTCTCCCTCTAGCTGTCTAAGAAACAAGAGTTCCGCAGTGACACCAATTTGTCAGAGCCAAACGAAGGAAACGTCTCACTGGCCAGTGCGAACTCCAGATCCCTGCCTGCTATCACAGGTCAACAGCAAACACAGCCACATTCACAGCAGACTAATGTCTCCCCATGCATAATAGAACCCATAGAACTGGTTACCTGTCTGGGCCTGACAGGAAGCAGTGTTTATACATGAGGTCTTCTTATACGTTTCATAAGTAGTGTTAATTATAATCACTGACAGTGCTTTTGTAGTGATCCAGTCAAATATCATATAACCATCTGTCAGCGAATCATGGAAAATACAGAAAAATACAATTCAATAAGGAATTTTCAAGAGCAATATAACAGCATTATAAATACAAGAACAATCTTGTATAAGTATGTATGATAAAATTGCTTATGTAAATGTGAGCCAGTAAAAATTTATGTACTAGTTGGAGATCATTAAAGTCACATTTGAAACAAACTTTGCTGAAAGGTAGCAAATGAGGATAAGGGTAATATTGGTTATAACATTTAGAATCTGGCAACAGTCGTCTAGTGTTATATTTCATAGTTGAAGTTTCAATTTCTTACCTTGCACTTGAATATAATATAGTAAAGCACAGTTCAATAATGCTTTTCTGGCCTCCTGCCATATTGGACCCAGCAAACCAATCCAGTATTGACTGCGGTGTTAATAGACTTCCTCTGATTAGCACTGCTGATGGCAGACACACACACGGCGGCACCAGGGCTGTAAGAGCACGCAGTTTATCAGCAGAACAGCTGCGAAAGCACAATTAGAAACAAAGGATGGTCTGGCTGCAGGGACCGGCAGCAGTCGGTGTTTAAGGTCGTTATCAGCCAGATGCACAAAGGTCCCAAGTATTCAGAGTGTGTGTGTCTCTAGGTCTTTCTCTGGCTGTGGTGGGAGGTTCAGAGGAGGGGGACAACACCAGAGCTCGTCGGGACAGTAAGAGCATGTCGGTCTGTGTGACGTCTGATCGAACAGCAGACAGACGATCAAAAGGCGTCATCAACCTCCTCTTTAAATCCAAGGTAAAGACAGAGACCCACGAGCAGAACAGACATTCAAGGCTGTGTGTGGACATTTGTGTGGGTGGGACTGCAGACGTCTCAAATAACTCATTTAATCATGAACTAATTTAACCCATAAAGACCCCAGGGCTACTTTTGTGTCACTTCCCACGTTTATTTCTTTGTAACCTTTCTTGAGTGATTCATCATAACTATATGTGTGTGTGTATATATATATATATATATATATATATATAATATATATAGACACACACACACACACACACCGTATTTTCACGACC
>JAPTHA010000002.1:13058411-13070278 GCA_029814585.1 Gymnapogon annona
TCTTGAATCTTGAAAAAGGACATTTTTGGAGAAATTTCAGTGGCCCTGTATACTGGGATGGCATACATGTCATCTTCGTATGCATTTTGATGAATTTTCAATGGAAAAAGTTCAGTCCGACAGAAAAATTAGGCGTCGTGTCATTGACCCACGTACATCTCCAGGATTGAGTTTTTTTACCTTTCTTTTTTCAAACGTTGAGGGAAAAATAGCCGAAAGAAATCTTCATCAGTATTTTATTCATTAGCCCCCAAATCTGATGATCTGGTCTGATATTATTACTTTGAAGGGTTCAACTTTAAACTCACACACAAAACAAGAAAACCTACAAACAAACAGAAATATCTTTAGCTTTGTAAGTTACACCAGTCTATGACCTTCCCTTTGCTAAATCTTTAAGGGTCACACTTGCCGTTTTCTAGCATCACGGGACAAAAAAATGCAATTATCATCTTTCAACACATGGTAATGGTTTTGGAGGACATAAGACTGAATATTCCTTCAGTGTGTTTTCAAGACTTTGAACCAGGTTTTTAGTTATCACAAAGGTCTTCAGAGTGGTACTTAAAAAACGTGATTGATAGCTATAATTGCCAATTACAGATCAGATTCTATCAGCTGCAGCTTGGAAGCAGTTCTATTACTCTGTTCCATGTCTCAACAGAATCTCATAAAGGTGGAGTTGCTTTTCCATAAGTAGCATCAACCTGCCTCAGGTTCCTCTGGATTTATACTCGGTCTCCTGATATGGGTCAACAGGAGAGAACTGCGCAACCAACATGTGTGTTTCCAAATCCAATTCTGGCTTTTTTTTTCCCCTTCTGATTTCAGCTCATGCACCTTTTAAATGGTAAACGGACTGCTCTTACATAGTGCTTTTCTACATGTTATGGGACTCAAAGCGCTTCACACTGGCTCACATCTACCCATTTACACACCAGCTAGACCACACCAGGCTCCACTGCTCAAGGACACTTTGACATGTGCAGTGTCAGAGCCAGGGTTCGAACTACCAACCCTTCACCCATTGGATGTGTCTTGGGGTGTTTTTCTGTTTTTTTTTCCTCCTCCTACCCAATGTAATGCTGTATTTGTTCTCTTATTTACCCTGTCTTCCTGTCCTGTCTACCCCCTCCCACCTCTTATGTTTATTACGGACATGTTGATGGTCAGTTTCTCTTACTCTGGAATCGTACTGTGCTTGTAACAATAAAGGGTCTTTACCTACCTATTGGATGGCCCGCTCCATCAACTGAGCCACAGCCACCCTTTTAATTCATATAATGTCAGACATTGCTGTATACAATTCCTTGAAATAAAACAATGACATTTTGCAGTACAAACACTAGGTAATAGTGTGCACCTCTGGGTCATTATGGGCATCTTCCCTCTAGCTTAAATCTTTTTGAGGAGGATTTATTTCTCACATCACAGATATGCATGAAACATGGTTCAAGGGTAAGGCATCAGCCAAAACTATACTCCTTAAATCCTGGAGCAAATTGAAAGTGGAATTATTTCTCACTTTGTTTTCAAGTGCCTGAGGCTGAGTTACAACCTAGAATAATTGCAACCAGTGAAATTAAAAACCAAATGTGGCACTCCATCCAATAGTTTCTGGCACTGCAGACTTTAAGAGATAAAACGATGAAAACAAACGACTTGTTCTTTTCTAGAATTGTTTGAGAACTAACAGTGTTCATCACCTTGGCCTTTGCACCACAATGTGTCTGTTCGTAAAGTCCCACATTCAGATTATTGACACACGGGTTCGTTGTAATCAGTGACAACAGAGATGATTCCTTTTCATATCCAACAGCTTGTCGGGGAACGTGAACTCGGGGAAACCATTCAAATAATATGTTTTCAGTGTATTTCTGTTGAGCTGTGAAAGGCTTCAAAGGGAATAAATTATATTTGCTGTTAAAGGTGGTAGTCTGCTTATGTAAAGAAATCGTGAATTGTGTGTGAATGTGTCGTGCCGAGGCGGTAAAAGAACAAAAAGGAGAAAATCAATCGACCAGGTTTTTTTCTGTTAAACATATTGTAATGAGGGTTTTAGTAATTACAGGGCTGATTAGTTCATATCAACTCCTCTGTAAGAGCTCTGACCTGACATAAGTTCCTTCTTTTCGCTTTTGTAGTTTTTGTATTGTCTGTGTTGAAGGAAGTGTTTCTGGTAGAGCGTATTCTGAGACATTTTACACTTGAGTTTGCGAGAACAAACACAGACCGACAGGCACAGATCTGGTGTTGAAGGTTAAATTGTGGTTTTCTCTCTTCCTCTGCAGTTAAAGCGGGAATACTCCCAGGAGTTTTTGGGGGGGTTTTTTATGTGTACGCGAAGTAGGGAATAGGGTCTATGCCTGAGCGTGTTTGTGTCTGTTCCTGTCTTTTGGTAAATATGAGCGTGTGTTTTGTCTCATAGCTCCCCGTGTGGCAATAAAAACTTTTGTGTCTTTGAAAGAAGTTGATTTGGAGGACGCCTACAGCTTCAGAACAGGAGACTTCAGATCTTCTCTCATAGTCTTCTTTTCCCTCCAGCTCCTTCCAGCTATCCAACCAGGCGCCTCCTTTCCCTGTAACCCACCACCCTCCCCACAGTCATCTCAAGCCCATTCTGGGTACTCATGGAATATTTAAAGACGTATCTGACTTTACCTGAATATTAGTTTGGACATCTCTCCCTCTTCTTTGCTTTCAAACACCCACTTATTGGTAGACGAATCCTCCTGAATGGAGATTTGACTCTGAACCTTAGCAAATATCACACTACATCTTGAAATGTGCTTGACTTATCATATCCAAATGTCAGGTTGGGAAAATTGGATAATTGGAGCTTGAGGGGTGTGTGCGTTAGAACCATGCAATAAATGTTGTCAGGGGAACATCTTAGGAAATTCACACAAAGTGATCGAAGCAGATCCTTCATATCCACTAATGCTGAATCTTTTTTTTCTCTTCATTTATTGCTGTTACATCCCAGTATTTATTTTTACTAAAAAAAATAGGCTGACATAGCATGGGACTAGGTTAGAGATTGAATGAACTTGGATGAACCTCGTCATTTCACTGCATTAACTCATTTTCACTTTGTCAGCGTCACACAATTCAAGGACTGTATATTCTATAAGCGTGTGTGTGTGTGTGTATGTGTGCGTGTGCGTTTGTGTGTGCAACACGGCTTGCACATTTGAAAAAGAAATGGGATAATGTCTTCAAATTGGACATGAGTCATCAGGTATTTCATCAGTGCTACCTCATAAACCCCACCGTGCTGAAGTGCATTGTGTGTCTCTATGTGTGTAAATGTGCATAAATGAGGGGACAATTAGCTGTTAGCAGTGTGAGCTTTCTTGCCATTTTTTGTCCCACTGACATTTTCCCCACTGTTTATTTTGCAGAGTGGAGGAGAGCTTTAAGACTCTGTTTTGGTCAATCTTTGGACTGTCTGAAGTCATCTCAGTGGTGCTGAAGTACGACCACAAGTTCATCGAGAATA
The DNA here is from genome assembly GCA_029814585.1 of Gymnapogon annona. NCBI lineage: Eukaryota > Metazoa > Chordata > Actinopteri > Kurtiformes > Apogonidae > Gymnapogon > Gymnapogon annona. The sequence continues at coordinate 13,061,914 of JAPTHA010000002.1, forward strand.
TCGGCTATGTGCTGTACGGGGTGTACAATGTCACCATGGTGGTGGTCCTTCTCAACATGCTCATCGCCATGATCAACAGCTCGTATCAAGAGATAGAGGTATGAAACAATTGCTAACTGCCAATAAAACAGAAGATATAATGTTACCATTTTTGATCACGTTTGCATCACTTTCAGATAGTGAATCATATAATAAAGATAGAAAAATTATCACAGTTTATAGATCGATTTTTTTTCCAGACATGTTAGGAAAACTGGCAGGTGTTTGGGTTTGATCTTTTAGGAAAAATCAAAATGAGATTATGAGATTTATCTTTTTTATCACACCTCACAAACACTACATCTGAGGAGATGTACAGTAAAAACAACTCAGAGGTCGTAATTTATAGTGAAATATTCTTTCAGTGTTTTGTTCTCACAGCTTGATTCAGTGTCTGGAACTAATAACATACTATATTTATAGACACTGATGACATCAGGCCAACATGCACTGTGCTTAATTGACCATTGAGTGCAATCTTTGGTTCAGTGCTTTGTCCAACGGCTAGATGGGTATTAAACCATCAACCCTGCATACCACATAACTCTCCATCTGTCTTTACCCGCAGTTCAATGCACTTCCAAAATCTACAGATGGGCTTGTTCTATACTTCTCAGTCTCCCCTTATGGTGTCTACAGGAGGACGCTGACGTGGAGTGGAAGTTTGCACGAGCAAAGCTGTGGTTATCGTACTTTGATGAGGGTCGAACGCTGCCAGCACCCTTCAACCTGGTCCCCAGCCCAAAGTCTTTTTATTACCTAGTTCTTCGCATCAAATCTTGTCTCATACACCTTTGCAAGGCCAATGGCCATCGCCATAACAATGAGCTGGAGTTAGGAATGCTGAATTCACAGACCAAGGTCAGTGTCTGGAGCTCTTTGATTTCTACTTTCATGACAAACCAAATCACAAAGTTACATAAAATATACACTTTTAACAGTATTAACAAACTTGCTGACTTTATATTTTGACATCATTCACTAAGATCTACTTTATGATTTTTTTTCCGGTTTTGTGCCAGAAACTGTTGTAGTGAAAGACCAGAATGATATGCTGACGACTGACAGAGTTCTGTCTGTTCACTTTAAACTTCTGGGTATACTGCTGTTTTCTTTAATAACATATTCAGTGTATATCATTCTGAATTATTAACCCTTGATTCAAGTGCATACAGTTAGCAGATCAGCTTTATCTTCTGGTTTTTAGGCATTGTAAGGTTTGTTTTTCCAATTGTATTAATAAACAGCTGTAAATTAAAAAGGGGCAAAAGACATTGTAACTCAACAGGTGGTGGTGAACTATGCAAATGCAGTTCTGAACCTAGTTTATGCTGAAGGCCTTGTGGTTACTGTGAGTCCAATGTAATGGTCTTCCCACTCAGGGTACATTTCCAACACTTAATTTCCACACGCTCTCCTCCTCAAGTGTTGTCCATCTACATAAAATCACCCTAATGAAAAGAAAGTCTTTCCCGTGATGAAAATAGCATAGGCCATTTAGCAGAGAATCAATCTCAGCACCGGCCGTGTCCACAGGTATTTCCACTCTCTGATTCCTTGAAGCAAACGGCTCACCCCAGCCGCTCGGTTCAGCTATTAGTCAGGCCAATGGATCTGCTTGCATTTCTTCAGCCGCCCAGGCAGGTTGTGGATAGGGACAAAGAAGGGTTACACCCTGCTGCCTCTGTAAGCCCGTAAAGTTCTCTGCAGACCTGTCAGCCTAACTACAGCAAGCAAGTTCAGCAAGCGATCAATACATAAGCTCACTCTGAAGCAGCAGCCAGAATGTCAAGTGAGACAGCGCGGCCTTCTGGAGTCAGTCATTTTTTCCTCTCACCCTTTTGATCCATATGGGATCTCCACTGTTTGAAAAGAGCGAGGCCTGCTAAATTAAAGCTAATCATATCAATTTCAAAGCTACGTATCTTCAAAGAGATAACAAAGTCAGTGGTTTACGTAAGACCGTTTTAATGACTGAATCTGAATATTTTAGGGAAACGTGATCCAGTGTGTGAGAGATGGAGGACATGTGAGGATTATACCGTGTTTCTCTGTTTTGTTTTGTTTTGTTTTCATACAACAGTGTGTTCACAAGACTTTTATTGAGTATACCTAATATAATATTTCATCCTGGTTATCTACTTGTGGAATACACAAATGAACATCTCTTGCTTGTTTGTTGAACGGAGTCAGCAGAAGTAAACACAACAGGTCAACCAAGGCTGTACATCACAACAAATGCACAACAGATAAAGTTATTCCAGTCAGATCTCTGAATAATAAATGTGTTCCTCATTTTCATATCAAGCTCAAACAAGTAGTCCCTGTCTGATTGTGTTTGACAGAGTAGCAATTAGATTGAGAGGTTCATCTCCCAAACCAAACGCTTTGTTTAAGTAGGTTGTGTCTGTTTTGTGCAGACATAATAATGACTGCACAAAACAGAGGATATGACCTGAACCTATAATAACTGCAACACCTCATAGAATAATTACCCTTTAACTGCTGTAATTTCATTAGTGTATAGGTATAAAGGGTTTGAAGTTCTCATTATATACTTTATATATTACAGTATGTTTTGGAATATATGTGACTTGTACTGATTCACAATAACTGCTTCACAATTTGAGGGGATAGTTTCCAAAACCTTTGTCGCATAACTTACATAACATTACTTGAATTTTATGTGTTTCAGATTTTGTACATACAAAGAAGTAACTGCTTGGATTGAAGGGACACAACAGTGTTAAAATTACACACAAGCTACAAACCAAGGTTGTAAAAGTCATGGGCACAGAAGACATCTAGAACGTAGTTAATAGATATTCTTTAGTCTCATTGCCTTCTTTGAAACACAGGTGCATAGTTAGGTGCATATTCAGACACCACATCTCGTCTTTCTTCGTTGTCTAGTATCAGTAGAGTCTTGGATATTTCCCTGTGTTTTCGAATACTCTCATTTTGGAAGTTCACTCAGCGCTGAAAATGATTTAACACTGCTGTGTTGTACCTCTGTCTTTCAACAGGATGAACGTTTCAGGCCTCATCCACGACCAGGAGAACAGTTCATGCCCAGGAAATCCAGAAAACACCCGACCAGATACCAGGTGAGGCAGGAAGCTGAATGAGGAGAATGAAATATGGATGGAATGGAAATGAAAGACGGCAGAAGAGAATCTCCATAAAGAAAATTGGATAGAAGAAAAAGGAGCGAGATGAGAAACGAGGAGAAATGAGGCTGAGGAGTATATAACAAAACAGAAGTAGGTAGTAATAGAGGTTGAGAGTGAGGCCGATAGAAGAAGACGGGGAGAGATATAGGGACAGGAAAAGAAGAGGGGTGTAGAGGGCAGAGGGTGAGAGACTGGAAGACATGTTTTAGGACTGTGAGGTTGGAAGAGATGACAAAAGGAAAGGAAGGGTAGAGTTAAGAGGTAGGTGAAAGGAGGATGAAGAGGGGAACAAAGGAAACGAGCAAAAATAACAAGGCTAATAAACGGTTCAAAGTCGAGCACTCGATAAAGGAGCGCAAAGTGTTTAACTGAGAATCAGAAAAGATTCTGTCCTCCTTAGTAGCTCTTCACCTCTGTGCTGTGGGAAATCACACTTCTTTCACCGCACTATTGTATTAACCCGCCCGGCCTACATAGACACATGGACACGGATTCGACCACAACAGAGACGTCACCCGCGCCTGCTGATGAGACGTCTGTATGTGTGGTGACAGGTATTGACCGATGGAGTGCCTATACAGGGATTAACTGCTTGAGCTTTAGAGCCGCAGGACGTCCCTGTTAGCTACCAATCAATACACAGCGTCTCAAGAGCAAGTTGGATGGCTGTCTGTGTGTATTGTCTCTGTATATATAGACAAAGGAATGGTTTCTTTTCTTGCCCTGTTACCATTCATCAAGACAAACAGTGACCCATTTCAATGTTTGGGTTAGAACTGTGTTAAAACTAATCACTTACATTGTGTTTCAGTCACACAGTAAATACAGGAAGTAGAAGATGTTGAAGTGTGTCTTCATACTGGATTGACAGTTCTTCAATTTAAGTCCAACCCTAATTTAGGATGGTGATAATTTGATTTGTTTGGGCTTTTTTGTTTGTCAGGCTGTTTTTCTGCAGGTGTTGTTGGGGGTCAGACTTTAGATGGCCTCTCTACATACTCCTAACTTTTCCTAGAATTTCCAGGAAATAGTGGATGTTCCGAGGTTAAATTTCTTTAAAAAATTCTTGCCATAATAATAATAAGAATAAAAATAATAGTAATAATAAATGGGCAGCGTTTGCAGAGTAATTCTGCCTCTGAGTAATCCCTCCCACATTACTTTGCTGCTTCGGGGTTATCCTACTTTACTGTTTATTCTTTAACTCTCACTTGACTATTTGCAGTCTTTTGTATTTTTTCATTCTTTCTCTTTCTTAACCTGGTGGATAGACACTAAATTCATCCAGAGATGGTGTAGGTCACTGTCATTTATTGTTGCTTTGTTTTGATGTTTCTATTGTGGAATTATTGGAACTTTTGGACTCCTTTTAGAAAACTATGTGAGTTGAAAAATCTAAAGATCATTGAAAAATACTGCTGTGACACTTCCTGTATAATTAATCCTGTCTTCTTTTCTTCTTCCTCCTCGTAGAAGATCATGAAGCGTCTGATTAAGCGCTATGTCTTAAAAGCCCAGGTGGACAGAGAGAGCGATGAAGTTAATGAAGGTAAAAACAAATCCTCCCCCCCAAAAATCTTCTAGTTTCAGCATATACTGCGGATGAGTACAGAATGTGAGGATTGACAATGATAGAACCTGTGTGTGTGGGCGATGTACGTCTGTATATAAGAGATAAGGTTTGGTCGTGGTTTTTCCGTAAATGTTCATGGCTGCGTAGATTTGCTCTTATCTACTGTACAGTTATATATTATGCACTACAGCACAGTTTACTGCCCTCGCAGATCAGTTCATACCTGCATCCGTGGGTATCTGCACATACTCACACGCTTGGATTATTGTGCATTTAGTCATCACTTCTTTTGTAACTATTTGTATGTAACTCTGTTGTAGGTGAACTTAAGGAGATCAAGCAAGACATTTCCAGTCTCCGTTATGAGCTCCTGGAAGAGAAGTCCCAGGCAGCTGGTGAGCTGGCTCTGCTCATTCAGCAACTTGGCGACAAGTTTGGCAAGAACACCATGAGACACTAACAGGACTGGCTCGAAAGAGTGAGAGAGGGAGGAAAGGGGGCGGGGGCAAGATGAGAGTGAGAGAGAGGGTGCCATGGGGAGGAGGCGGGGGCAGAAAGAGGAGACAGATTAGGTATTTTAAGCTGCTGATAGTGGAAGAAGGAGAGTGAAAGAGGGACGTTTATGAGAAAGGTGTAGAAAAAAGTGGACGCAAAGACTGCAACATGGAAACCATACACTGAGTCATTGGGGCAACAAATAAAATCTATTGTATATGCAACGACCAATTAAGTCAAAGTGTGAGAAAAGGAAAGTTGCTACATCTACAAATAAACATGAGGTCAAAGGGCTTTAAGTGAGGTAAACTCAGCCAGGGAGGTCTGTTGTTGACAGCTGAATTTTAATTAAGGGCAACAACTTGGGGAATTGAGAGAGGAGAGGGAAGCAGAGTTGAGGTTGAAGGGAAAGTGAAGGAGGACAACATAAGCACTGTGGAATATGAAGAGGGACCACAGAGCAGAAGACTGAGGCAGCGCCGCAATACGGGCCCCCACATCCGCTGTCGAGACATATGAGCACACTGAGAGGAAGCCAAGAGAAAGGATGACAGAAATCAGGCCAGAGAGGTTAGAAAAGAGAAGCAAATAGGCGAGAAAGAAACGTATAGAGAAGACACTGTCACTGCTATTCACACCAGAAAGGCTGTCTTCACTTCATCTGGTCAAGCATAGTGATGCCTGTCAAGATACTGTACAGCCATATACCAGTGCACCAGGCAATCTAATTAACACATCTGCATCAGCCACACACAGTTTGTTATTAGGAGTTTGAAGGGAATGACAGATTACCAGGAAACCGCGTATTGTTGCCCTCATTAAAAAGCCATTTTAAAAACCAAATGGAATTTATCATTAACAGAAGAAACAATGAAATCACTTGAGACAGAATTGCAAATAGACCTTGAGTGAATAGACAAACTGGCTAAGAGACTTCCTTGGTTCTTTATGGGTGAGTTTCGTACATATTTGAACAACCTATAAATCGGTTAATATGGCTTTGATAACAGACGTTCAGAATCAATCTGCAATTATTTGGCTTTAAGTTGTGTGGGGTCATTTTTAGGTTGTCTTTTTTTTCTGTCTATAGTGAATAAGAAGCTGAACTTTGTTCTAATAAAAATGTTAAAAACTACAGTGGAACCTCTGGTTATGAGCACATCGGTTTACGAAATTTTCAGCTGATGAAATCAAGCACCTTTTGTCCCGGTTCACGTGCGAAAAATCAGGTTGCAATTAAAATTCCTCCGATGCTTTCTTCTGATGTCAGCTGGCCAAGAAGCTACGAGATTAGCCAAGGCCAAGTGAGAGCAGAGGAGAGGAGAGCACGCTCTACATACCCCTTTTCCAACGTGAACAAGTAAGGATGCTAATGGTGAGAAGTAAACCCATATGATGTGAAACACCAGATCATAGATAAATATTCTCGTGGTGTTCGAGTGACTAATTTGGCTAAGGAGTACGAGAGGACATGGACGACATGGAGAACCTATTGCTCCTTTGCATTAAGGAGATGATAGGGTCATCAAAGCCATCATTTGCTTAAAGGCACTTGGAATCTACCAGGACCTGAAACAAGAAAAGGTAGAGGGTGGCGGGACTTCCCAAGAACCACCTGTGGAAGATTTCAGGGCAAGGTGTGGCTGGGTCGATGGGTTCAAGAGACGCATAGGAATTCATTGTGTGGTCAGGCACGGGGAGGGGTGAGTTCTAATATGAAGGCTGCCTGGGCATTTATGATGCTCTTCCAAGAGCTTGTGGTTAAGGATGGCTACCTTCCTTGACAAGTGTGTTCAAAGTGTGGCAAAGCAGGACAAAACCAGTCAATAAAAATGTGTGTGTGTCGGGGGGGTTGGGGGGGGCTCTGTTCTCCTCCTTCAGCTGTAGCTGTCTGTCTCCAAGGTAACATGGCTTTATAAATAATTATTAGAACTAAATTAATGCTTTCCTCTTCAGATAATTAACATAACTTCCTATTTGGATAATAACACATAAACATCATTTCTCCGATACCTTATGTATGGATGTGTGGGAGTTTTCTTGAGTCTTGGAACAGTTTCATTGATTTCCTGTGTATTCTTATGGAAAAACTGGTCCCAGGTCACGAGGTTTCTGTCTTAAGAGCTGGATCCTGGAATGAATTCAGCTCGCAACCTGGCGTTCCACTGTAGTAAAATAAAACAATGCGTTATTTCTAACTGTTCAGAGAGTTACATATTCCATGCATACAGTGAAAGACCCCTCGCATATGGAATATATAACTGGGTGAAGTGATGGAAAACAATGGTGATCAACTTTTACATTCATTGAAAACACCAAACCTGAGCACAGCGTACATCTCAAATCACAGTCCCGTAGCTTCTGCTCACATTACTAGTTAGAACGCTTTAATATGAACCAAATGCAGTTTTCTAACGCATTACTTCGCTGTATTTGTGTCATCAGTGCTTCGATGAATAGCATCTAATTCGCATCCAATTTACTTGTAGCACCATGTTTGTCATTTGAAAACCACTTTGTCATAGGGAGCAGATTACACAAAGTTTTTTCCAGGGTTACTTCCAACATCAAAGATTCTATTTTCTCACATTAACACCCTGTAATGTTGTTATTCTGTTGATTTGTGCATCATATCAAATGCCATTAGTTCCATAGGGAAGAATCAGCGGGGGCCTACTCCACTTATAACACATTGACTTCATTGCATCATTTATTTAGCAGTGGGGGGTGAGGGGCCATAAACAAATGGTTATGTTAACCTCATTAACAATTAAAGGTACATTGGGATTATGAATACTAAATCTACCTATATTTAACTCCTCACAGCACATTTAGAGGCTCCTGAGGTTAAAAACAAATAAGACACAAGTACTATATGCATGTAGGTGTAGTAGGCCCCGGCTCTGTAATGGCACAGATGCACAAAAATGTTGATTTTTTTTTTTTTTTTTTTTTTAATCAAGAGGCCTTTAGATGAGATTCAAATGGCTTACGTTCGCAAAAAAAATGCTGTTGAGAATTTGAGTTGTCATTGAAAGAAGAGGCTTGATTAAAACTTGCGTCTTTATTGATGTGCGTGTGTGCG
>JAPTHA010000002.1:13108643-13124522 GCA_029814585.1 Gymnapogon annona
ACTTACGGAAAAATTCAGGTTACATCGCCGACGTAGGAATGGAACTCGGACGTGCCCTGAGGACCACCTGTATTTACATTCTATATGATGTGGGTCTCTGTAGTGGCGAACACTTGTCATGTGTTCATCACCAAAGTGAAAATGACCTGTTACTGTAAGAGCCTAAGGACTGAACATACAGAGGTGAAGTGAGGTGGGCAGCATGTCCCACCGAGTCACGCACATAAACTAAATTGGGTCGTGCTCACATTAACAGCTGCCGAAGTATATTATGTTTAGAATATGTAACTGTAGGATTTGACATTTTACCAATGATGTATGTAACAGTCTAATTTCACCAGGTACTGGTATATAAACTAAATTAGTGCTGCTACTAACGACTAATTTTGTCAGGAAAAATGAAGTATTTATTTTGTTGTCAGTTTTAATTTTGAATGCAACACAAGGACCAAAACATAAAATGTCGCCTGTACAAGTGTAAACAATATGATTAAGTTAAATATTACCAAATAAAAAAAATTACAAAGTGGGATGTTTTCCACAATACCAAAAATAAACTGCACAAGGTTATTCACGTAAATATGTAGCTATATAAATATAAAAACTATTTTAATAGAATTGGCCCTTAAAATGACTGGCTTAAAGTGATTTCCAGTGAGTATTAGCTTAACAGTGCAAATAGTACATGCTGTAAATAAGGTCCATCGTTTTCAGAATAGGTCAGTGAGTATTTCAAATTTCAGTGTGCAGTTCTTCATGAAAGGAAAAATTTAGTTGGACTACCTTGCCTGCAGCTGGGTTTCCACCTTAACCTTCAGTAAAGTGTTCAAAAACATCCGATTATAAAATAGAAATAGACTCTGTGTGTCGAGCTAAAGGAGTAAGTGTAGAGGACCAATATTTGGGGAGACATTAGTATTAAGTTTTACATTTTGGAATTAAATGGCATCCCAATGTTCAGAATCATCAAATCACAAATGAAGTGAGTTTCTGGAGACAGATTAACGATATGGCCACATTTCATGTTCAGTAACAGACATGCCAGCTGAGAGGATATTCAACTGAAGATTTATGGGGAATTTGGCAAGAAAGTAAAGAAGAGGAACAAACTGTATCAGAGATAAGTTTATTACTTCAGCGGGATTTTATAGTGTTTAGTTTATTGTGGGATAAATAACTGCTTAAAAATAAAAACAAATAAAAACTGCCTGAAACAAGATAAATTAACAGCCTCTTGTCTTATTTGTCAGCTCTTATGACTCTTTTGCTGTTAACTGAAATATCTGAAAATAAGACAAATGATGTATTATTTTAATATAAACTTTGACCTACATGAATTACCCAGACTTCTCTAAACTCAAATTAGTCATGACCATGCTACAGATGGCGTCATCTGATCCCATGAATGAACTGCTGCTCATAAAGACAATTTTAAACAAAAATTCAGTCGATTTATGAAACTGAAAGACTTCTTAAATGTACTTTGAAGTACTGTATACTTAAAAAAAATGTTTTATGGTTGTTTAAACTTATGTATATGTCTTCACAGATTTAGTCATTTTAGCCAAATGTTTTTTAATTAAAACATTTTCCTTCTGATGTCAAATATTGATATGCAGTTCATTGTAATTAATAAATTGCAAGGTCAGTAATTAATTTTATAAATGTTTTTAATCCAGTACCACTACTGTTTTTACCACACCAACAAAAAATGTCAAAACAAAAAGAGTAATCTCTCTGCATAAAAACTACTACTTTAGAACCTGTGGTTCCCCATGGGGCAACACGCTTGTTATATGTTAAGTCTAAGCATAAGCACCTGAATTTCCATTTGGCTATGCTATATTAGTCAGTCTGGACTGGCTTGAAATCAAGTGAGACAGCGGGCGCATGTCAAGACACTGGCATGTGTTCCCCAGGTACCGCAGCACCCGTGGCACAAAACTGAGACAACCGCGGTGTGAAGCTGTAGCACCTGGGGCTTGTCTCTAGCAGCGGTCAGGGGGAGATCCCATTCCTAATGTAAATCAAAGAGATTAGCATCAACAATGTGGTGAAAGCAAGCAAAATAAATAGGAGGCTGATAGAAAAAGAATGCGTCAACTAAAATAATGCAGTCTACTAATTTTCACGTTTGATTATGTTGATGATGCTGACACACACAATGGCAGCACTAGACTAAATATCAAAAATTGTGACAATAACAATTTTGTATCTTTCCAATGTCGTCTTTCTACTTTGCAGGGAGACTTTCACCCTTTTCTCTCACTTCGTGAGGAGGAAGATTTCTCTTATTGGAGTTTGTGTGAGGTGGTCAGGTGTTGTCAAATTGTTGGGCAGATGTTAAAAAATTAGCTATGAAATGTTAAATGTATCTTTTACAGATCGATGACTGTGTATTGCTGTGTTAACTCGGGTGTATGGATCAGAAAGTAGAGCATTTCATGACAACCCTATAGATTATATGAAACTGCATTAATTTGTAAAAAGTGCCCTCATAAAAACTCAGATGCGTCAGACACAACTAGAGCCGCCCTATTTTTTCCTAAATGTAATAAAGAAATCATGTGAAGCTGATGATCAGCCCCCTACCTCCCTCAGGAGGCCCCCAGATGTAATGTGTATGTGTCGAGCTGGACAGAAGTCGCTGTCCTGATACAGCATATAGCATAAGGCTTTTATGACATTTTCACATGTCATGTTTGTCAGCATTTTATCTGTGCGTTCCATCCCATCAGAAGGTAAATTTACTAATATTTGTGTCAACATAAAGCAAAGAGCACAGTCAAGTGATGCATTGTTATAAATGGTACAGAAGCTTAAGCAATATTTTACATACTCCCAATCACAGTCTACTTAAGGTAAAAACTTGTACCATTTCAACTTTCATGTTCTGTTTTTTAAAGAAATTTTATGTCACCATGATGTTACAGTTACTGGATTACACTGGATTACGTCTTATTACCAATATGTTCCACCCCAGAGAACAAAACCATTCATTCATATCTTAAGTTTTAATTAGATTTTCAGTGTTTTATTTTGGTATCCATTACATGACAGTACAGCAGCTGGTGAGTTTACAAGACGATCTCAGACATGCGTAATATGTTGTAACTGGACATTTGCTTTTGGTTGGGGAAGGGATCATATCTGCTGCAAGGGAAAGGGATCCTGTTGTTAATTTTCTTTCAGCTTTTTTCTTCTCCTGACTATTGTTAGTATATTAGACAAAATTTTGCTCTGTGACCTTTATTAGAAAGTGCTTCACTGCACATTTGTGATGAATAACTGTTTCTTATGTTCTTAGAAATGCAGCCACTTGAAAATCTCATCTGGAAGAGGCCACAGAACACAGATTACCATCCTAGTACTGATAAGCAGAGAACACTGTTCACAAATAAGCTTTTTATGTATAGTATATCATGATTGACTGTTATTTCCAGCTAAGGCAGTATGACTAGGATTCTGTTTTTACTTGATCTGGGTGTGTCTGCTCAAATGCTGCTTCCCCTTGTATGACATCATGAGATATACTTGGTATGTAGCCATGGCAACATTGTAAGCAATATTAACTCATGGTGGTTAACAAGATCTCACACTCGAACACACATTTGTATTGCTGAAAACCATGTGTATTATTTACAGCATTTTGTAGTAGAAGAGAATTCAAGATTTAGTGCCGGGTAGTATCAGCAAATATTCCTTGTGCTTTTTGTAATATTGTGGTATAATAAAGTACTTTTTAGGGTTGGGCCTTATAATTAGACAGACATTGGTGATATCCAATTTTTGCTTTTTCCAACCTTGCTGTAGGACAACATAATTACACCATAAGTATTGGCTCCTACTTAGTCAGCTAATGAGAAGAGATTTTTCCTACAATTACAATGGTAAATAATAGAGACACTAATATGGACTATTTAAATAACTGGAATGTGGGAGAAGGGCAGAAGTGTAATGTATGAATTATATTTACTGGCCAAATCTTCTTTCTTATTGTCTGGCTTATTTCAGATCAGAATACACAATAATCATAATATCATGAAAGAAAATCCATGTGACAACTTGTGCTGATGGTTGAATTCATGAGAGAAGGTAAACTCAGAAGGAATAACTTTTTTTTCCACTGACTCAGAGCTGTGCACAGTTGAGCCCTGAATATGCTGTTTTTTTGTGTCAGCACTATGCTAGAGTTACACCTGTCAAAACACAGGTGTCCTGAGGTGAGCTCGCCGAGGAGGGAACCGTTCCTTTTAGCTGCAATGCCTCAAAGTCAAAATCAATCCAGGATGTAATGAAATCAGAGGTCATTGAATCCTAAGTAGGTCATCTGTCCGTTGGTGTTACCTTGCAGCCTGCCATGTTGCGCCACTGTGTTTCTACATTGGCTCATGTTGTAATTCCTTTTTTTTTTTGTTGCCCATTCATTTTGAGTGTGGACCATGCACTTTGAAAATATAAAATATTCTACAGACTGATTTTCTGAATGGTCACAGGTTCCGATATGCAAATTGAAAATCTTACTCACTTTCTGTAGCTTCAATTTCACTGCACCCATTACGGCCAGGGGTAACGCAAATTCCTTTTACCACAGAGTTCTCATCAATACACACATGCTGATTGTTTTCAACATATTTTAAGTCTTTCTGTTCTGTCCATACCTACCTTGAATGGTGTATGTCTCAAATTTGAATAATGATCAGACAGAACTGTGAAAACTTTATTCAGATTTTGCCGCTTTGCTCTTTGCCAGTGTGCCTATACTTAGTTTTCAGCCTTGTCCTGATTTACATCATCATCATTCACAACTTAAGGCTTCTTCTTGAATCTGTCCACTTAGATCAATGCAGGTGTACACATACTCAAAACAGGCACGAGTATAGGGCATATAAGCCCATGCATCTGCTGATTTCATTTCTCAACAGCTTTCTGGCCTTTGAGACAGGCACATCCGGTGTATATAGTTTTTTTTAAACTCATGGTTCCTTTTAGAGACATATTGTACATATAGTACAAGAATAAGACAAAATTGCTTAAACATTGGGGCCACATTTTTCTCTGTATATGTATCTATTCATATCTGTTCTTGTGGATCAATTGTATTTTTTCTCTCTCAAATCTTTGACACGCTTGTATTCACTTTCCTGTGCCATTACCCACAATCCAATACTGTTAGGTCTACATTTCAGCTCTGGGTAAAATATCCTTACACCATTTGTGTCTCTGAGTGTAGAGGAGTTTACTGTCTTACTTCATAGCAGTTGTGTAAGCAGAAACATACTCCTCTTCAATGTTCACTCTATAATCAATTTGTTTCTGCCTTTTACTCTTTGTGCCTGCTCTTTTTTCTTTGGTTGCTAGTCTTGCAAAATTAGCTGCTGAAATATTGCACAATACGTGCAATATTTGTTTCCTGTATCAGTCATTTTAAAATGTTAGAAGGATTGGTATTGTAAAATGTAGAGCCTATATATAGTATCATGCTTGTGACATCATTCCAAGTGTAATTTTGTTTTACACACTGACAGCAGAGCCCCTCTCTACTTAGAACCTGGCTAATGATAGGAGAGGGGACCCCTGTTGAAACGCCACTGTAGCCTGTGTTTATTCCTAAAAGGTAGACCTGTACATAACTGTTTGTTTTTGGGAGCCTTCAAAACTGCTGCTCAGTCACAAGGTCACATGCCATTAAATGTTTGTACTTGTCAGGCATTGATATAGACAAGCCTGTTTCATATCTTGTGTGTTGATGTAGTTTATCTTTAAAGTGGTTGTGCTTTTTCCAATCCCAAAACAAAAACAACTGGTCATTCAAATTTGAATCCTAGGGAAACTTTTAAGTGACAATGTTTTATCACAGACTGTCAACCCAAACAAGATTTTGGAACAGCATATTCACACTAGACTCTTTTCTCTGTGGTGACGCAGTGTATTTTTATTATTAGAAGTACATATTTTTAATGCAAATGTGCTTTGTGTTGTCAGTATGTATGAGTTTGTACAATGAGTTTCTTGAGGGAATATTATTGAGTGTAGGTTGCCACCTTGTGGTGGAGACATGCATGCGTTCGTTGGTTTAATTTTTTTTGACCCATCTGCCTTACTTTTTGGCTATTGATTTTGCTATAAAGACATCAATTAACATATTTCTTACGTAAACCTCCAATGCTAGTGCTGTGTTGAGAAATGTGACTGAATGACTGTACCGATTAACAACATTGATTTATTTTCACTATTTTCCTCTATGCTCCCTTGAATCAAGAATCATGTAGATTACATCCTGGATCCGTTTCCTGTCATAATTGGTTTCTGTATAATTAATTCATTGTCTTTCTCTCCCTCCATTTGCCTCCCTTCCTATGACTTTTCCTTCCGCTTGGTGTTGCTTCCCTTCCATCCCATTTTTCCTCCCTTGAATCCTTACCTCCTTCCACAGAAACTCAAACGGCTGATTCCTGATGAGGTAGGTTTATTCTGACTTTCCTCCTTCACTTGTGTGCTTAACTCATCCTCCTGTTGCTGTGATCTCCGACTAAAACAAAAACCACCTCAATATTTTCTGTGTAACGTCATGTCACTGTCGCTTATTATAACCTAAGTGTTGTCACTCATCATCCGTATAGCGTTGGATGCTCTACTCATAACTATAATCTGCATGAACTAGACATGCACACTAACATTAAATATGATGCATTGTCTAGTGAAGTCTGCACAAAATAACTTGACGTACATGATCCAAAAGTCATTGTATCAGACTGTGTCAAGGTTACAGTAAATATGAGCAACTTTTCAATGAATGGCATGTTACCTCTCACATACCACAAAATCTATCCAAAACCAATCTCTGCAATTGTTTGTTAAATTTTGGAACTCATACCGTGCTTGTCAGTCTTTCATGCACTGTGATTGAGGGTTTTTGTCACTGCTAATCCCTAATTATCTGCTCACATTTTTTGAAAGTTTTTTATTGTAGAAATAAGAATAAAATGGAAACCATTTCAGAGTATGTTCTTGTTGGTAAATCATTTATCATTAAAAATCCTAAACATATCATTAAACTGTGAGTGGATTAGGGATTGTCTGCTTGGCCCACAGAGATTGCCGCTCTTCTTGTTGCTGACCTTTCTCTTTTTAAATGTGCTCTCTGCTAATGCAGTTGGAGCGTTTCACCAGCATGAGGATGAAAAAGGACAAGGAGAAGCCAGGTCATGTGCCAGGTCAACGTCACTCGTCGGCTGCCAGCTATGAGATCAATGCTCAAAGTGCCATGCTGCATGATCATTCTGATGAATACATACTGGAACTCTTCGAGCAGATGCTGGTGAGATCTGAACATTAACAAATATGGTGGTGCATGACCACACATTAGGGAACATACCTGTACATCACCCAAATTGGCCTTTAATTCTTAATAAGATTGCTTTTTTTTTTTCATTTATTGCTTGAAAAAGATAAAATATGTAACAAGACAATATTGACAATTATTGATCACGTTATGTGTTGCCTCCATTCGTTCAGGGATTTTTCCCCATGGTTTTGGACATTTATTCAGTATACATGAAAGGAACACAAACCAAATAACTTAATCAGTGAATGAATACTCAATTCCAGGATTCCATACAGACCTCTTAAAAGGCTTATTTCCTGAATAACACTTCTATTTTCTGCCCTTTTGGTATAATATTTGTGCTATTGAGATTTATAATAAATGGCAGTTCTTCAGTGCTTCAGTTCCTCAATTCTTCAGTGCTTCTTTTACAATCATCTACAGTCCGCAACGCTTAAACTATGTTAGAAACCTATCTTAGACAGCACAAACCTAATATAAATATACACGCACACAGGATATTGTTATTAATCCTTGATAAATTTTGTCCTGGATAAAGCGGATTCAGAAAATGAGTTGAGATTTTCTCCTTTGTTAGTACAACAAACATGCTTTCCGTTATACAAAAAACTACCAAGCACTGTCTCATTTGGGGCATAATCAGCCATGCCTTAACCTCGGGGAATCCCAGTTGATATAATGTTCATAAGAAAAATAATGAGATTTATATTTTTTTCTGTGAATTGCATGAGTCAGTGGATTATGTTGCTTTGTAAATCTCATCATCTAACTTTTTCTGTCCCCATGTTGTAATTTTATAGGTGGATATGAACCTTAATGAGGAGAAGCAGCAGCCTCTTAGAGAGAAAGATATTGTGATTAAACGAGAAATGGTCTTTCAATACCTCCACACCTCCAAAGCTGTAAGTACGCAAATATAGCTGAACAGTTTTCTGCTTTATGCACTGTCAGAACTCAATAAAGGAAGGTCACACTGTTTTTACAAGGCTTTGTATTAAAATGGATCAAGACTTATGGTGGTGCTGCTTATTAACCATTTAGAACGATAAATGGTCAACGAGTGGTCTGCGGTCAATGTATTTTTTTCATACTCGTGTCATATTATGCCTGTGTTAAAATATGTAGTTTTGTGCTTCCAATGATAAAACAAATAGCTCCAGTACAATATTACTGTATTGTCTGTTTACTGAAAAGCCTAAGCTCAGACAGTTTGGAACAAGTTCAAGCAGCTATAACTGGAAAATATATAATTCTAAATGCTGAGCTTGAGCAAGTGTGTTTGGTTGCTGACTGTCGGTTTTTGTTTGTCAGGGTCAAAACCAGAAAGAGAGCTCCAAGTCGGCCATGGTGTACATTCAAGAGTTAAAGGCAGACTACAGAGATGCACAGCTGTTGAGTTGTCTGGAATCTCTAAGAGTTTCACTCAATAACAACCCGGTCAGGTAATGGATGCAATATAGACAGACCTACATAAAGAAAAATCTAAATGACACAGGAAAGTAATCTAAGGTCATAATCACTTGAGACTTTATGTTGGATTTAAATGTAACATTTATGTAAATGAATCTTGACTTTTCTGAAAATTTCAAGACGATTTTGAAATAATTAATCTTGAGGAAAATTACCAGCGTGCTTTTTTTGCAGTGCCAAAGCTCTGTTTTGCTAGGTGTGGTGTTTTCTTCTTTATATTAGAACAAAGAATTTCTGAGTTGAGATATCAAAATCTCAGCTTTTCGAGGAGCTTAGAGTCGCTGTTCCTTCATATTTTGAGGACTTGAGATGGTTTTTGCATCTAGTCAGGATTCCTCACTTATCCTGCCACCTTTGAGACCCAAATGAGCTGAAGAAATGTGATAGATGGAATCAGAATTCCTATTTACATTAACACACCTTAGATATTGTCCAGTGTGGTTTCTACCACCAATATTTAGAAAGCAACAGGGTGAAAAAAGTCACCATTATGAAGATAAAATGTCAACTGTGTAATAGTGTGTTAATCTTTGGGTTTTGCTCTCTTCAGTTGGGTGCAGAACTTTGGAGATGAGGGCCTGGCACTGTTGCTGAACCTTCTTAGAAGACTGCAAGAGGAGAAAGACGAATACCCGTAAGACAACCAAACCTCAGAATGTATACATGCACATTGTAGAAATGTTGGTGTTGACTCTATCTTCTATTCTGTTAACCAGTGGGATGGGTGTGAAATGTCAACACGAGATTATCCGCTGTCTGAAAGCCTTCATGAACAACAAGGTAAATCTTTTTAAATCCTACATATAATACTTTTAAGTAATTTAATAGTTTTAGTGACGTCAGCAGTCACTAATAGTAGATTGAGCAAAAGAGTTGAGTGTTAGGCTTTTGGAAAGTTATATTATTTAAATTACAAATAAGCTGGTAAATAAAATCAGTTCTGCTTATTTTTTTGTGTCTTGGCTGTAGTGTAGTTATATGCCACCAGATGTCACCATCATGCCAGTTTAGCAAGTTTATGCAATTCAGAGAAAGCATTGAGGAATTGACTTAAGTACATGTGGAACTTGACCACAGGCTGTCCGTAAAGTCTGGACACACAGGATAATTGGATAAATTTGTTTGCTATCTTTGGTTCTGACCCCTCTTCATGCCCAATGACAAGTACCAGCTCAACTTTTTCTTCCTTTGACAAAGGCATGCTTAGTCTATGGAAGAAAAAAACCAAACAATATATATATTAAAATATAACAGTTGAATTGAATGAAAAATATCCAATGATCCTATGTGTCGAGACTTTAAGCACACCCTCTAGTATAAGGTGTAAGATGAGGCTACTAATAGAGGAACCTCCCAAGGGATTAATAAATATCTATCTACCTATCTCTCTAATATAAGGCTGTGTCTGAGTAGTTTTTTTTTTCCATGTGGAATGATCTGGATCCATGAGTGTCAGGCCTGATAAAAACTGTCCAGGGGAGGGAAATTAAATGCTTCCTTTACTACCTCCTTTGGTTATGGATACCCTGGATCAGTGTTTCGCAACCTTTTTTCAGTGATTGTACCCCCCTGTGAAAGATTTTTTCAGCTCAGTACCCCCTAACCAGTAAAAGGCATTTTTGGTTGAAAAAAGATGGAACACAACTCTGCGTCATCACTGCCCGTTTTATTAAATGTAGTGATTCTTGAACTATTTGCAAATAAAAGTATATGGAAATAATTAGAACTTAGACAACTCCATTGTTTTAGTTTTAATGATGGCAGTGATTGATGGAAGAACCTAGGAGGTGTCAAGTCAGGTCAAACAGTCTTGGTATTGGGGAGACACAACATTTTTTTTGAGATGATGAAATTGAATAGTCTATTGCAGGGGTGCTCAATACGTCGATCGCGATCTACCAGTCGATTGCAAAGGTATTGTGGGTAGATCGCATGGCATTAAAATTTAGCCATCAGCCTATCACCGTGAAGTGAATGAAATTGGTCACTTGATTGACAGTCTGTCTGACCAATCACTGAGCATGCACGCATAACCGAGTGTTAAAGCAAGCTAGTGAGTTGACCAGTACGGACCGGACCGGCACGGCGTCTGGTCCTTAGCGGCATCCGATAGGTACGCGTCTGGTAGATGCCATATAAAAACTTGAGCAGTTGCATTGAGCAATATGGGCTCATGCAGTTATGCAAGGTACTCTAGCATATGATTCATATAAATAATTGTCAATATATTTAGAAATAAATATATATATTGCAATTTTATAGTAGGTAGATCATTTTGATTTGTAGCTCGCATGCTGAAAAAGTGTGAGCACCCCTGGTCTATTGTATAATCAGTTTTTGAACTACAACATATTTTTATCGGGATTTTTGAATTGATGATGTTTTTTTAAATATGTTTGTTTTTAATCTCAAGTATCCTTTGGGGTAC
Organism: Gymnapogon annona; assembly: GCA_029814585.1. Taxonomy (NCBI): domain Eukaryota; kingdom Metazoa; phylum Chordata; class Actinopteri; order Kurtiformes; family Apogonidae; genus Gymnapogon; species Gymnapogon annona. Next base: position 13,119,890 of record JAPTHA010000002.1, read on the forward strand.
GTGTACCCCTATTTAAGAATGACTGCCCTAGATCACCCTTTACCAAAGGACAGGAGAAAATATTGTCCCACATTCACTGCAGTGATAACATTGCTCACCTGTTTATGAAAAGAAACAATTGGAATGACATTTTTATATTGTGTCATAACTGTCTAATATAATGAGTTGTTTTTAATGGTCAACCCTTCTTGGCATAAACTGTTGTGTTGATGCAACAAAATTCGCGTTTGGTTTGGATGAGTTAGATCTTCACAGCCTGTAATCAAGTCTTTGATTACTTTTTGGCTACTTCAGTAACGCTCTATTAACACTAAACTGTAAACAGTGAACTGGAAATAGGATCTTCAAGAAGAGGAATGCAACCGTATCAGGCTGGAAGAACTGTGTCTGTGGGTTAAAATGTTAGTAGAAATGTAGGCAAATTAAAAAGTTTAATTGAGTTAAATTAAAAATGACCTCATGTAGGCAAGTAGATTGAAAGACATAATTCATATCTTTGTTTACAGGGTTGGGGGGGAGTTGGACCTCACGATAGATATGTTCCCCTGCTCCTGCCAATACTCCACTTTACAACAGCTGTCTCCTCTTCCCATTTTCAAAGTGAAACTGAAAGCGAATCCACCGATGCACCCCTAGCAGCTTTCTCATTCCAAATGCCCCGTGACAACATTGCTCGCACCCTGTTAGTGTCTGTGCACCATGCATATGAGTGAATAGGAGAGTGAGTCTGACCGATAGAGTAGCTTTAACCTTTGTGTAGACATATTTTTGCTCGAAATCCAGACCATGTTTATATCCTACATTTAAAAAGCCTGATAAGAACACCTTGAAGGAAGTGATGAAGGTGTGTTTTATGCACTCGATGTTGAGAAAAAATTTTTTACTCAAGGGCCTGATTTACTAAGATCGTAAATAAAAGGCGCAAAGTTGCTCGGTTGCACCTTATATGTAAGTGCTATTGATTTGCCTGTCATGCCTGTGCAAATGACAACCGGTGCAAAGTCTAGTAGACTGCCCTGTTTCAATGAGGGTTTTGCGTGCACTTCTAGTTGTTGTCATGGAAACAAAGTGCTCTGGATGCACCAGCTTTACTTGCAACACTGCTCTGGAATGATCCGGAACCAATGAAATGTAATGTTGGAGTTTTGTCAGAGAAAGTATTGCATGACTCCTCTTTCCAATTGGCCCAAAATCATCCTCTAGGTTTATATATTAAAATCCTAATAACGTGTGTGTGTGTCTGTTTTCTAATTAAAAAAACTGAACAGAATTGGCCTTTAAAGCGAAGTAGAGAAAGTAAAGGGATGAACTGTACCAGAATATCTAGAACCTGTGGTTCCACAAGTCCAGAAGTTCTTAAATGGCATTGCTAGGTTGATGATATGTTCATCTTTTATTCCAAAAAGTGTTTCCATAGGCAGAAAGATTGATTCTATGTTGACTTTGGTTGGGCCTATGCCACTGTCTCGCCACAACTGCAGCCAGTTTTGTGGAGCTGTGGCAATTAAAACCTGTCTTTGAGAGGCGCTAAATATAGATGCAAAACCAGCCACAGCAGGATTGGTCAATCACATTTAAGAGACTAAATAAATATTTGCATCGGCTCCTTCCAATAATATAGCACGTTCTGGCGGAGTTGCCCATATTGCATATTCATCAAGGCAAACGCTGTCTGGGTTGTGCAAGTTATTTTGCCCATTTGTGAAAGACAACCGTTAGTGTCCTGCTAGTAGATAAGCTTCAATATTTTTTTGCATGCAAAGTCAAGTTTGCTCATGTTTTTAAACTCTCCAACGATTAGTAAATCGGACCCTAAGTGTCCTACATAATAATGTAGTAAACTGAGTACAAGGGCAGTAGGATTCTGTCAGCACCATGCTGTCCTTTACAAAGTCCTCACAAATTCACCATTCTGTCTTTCCATAACCCCGTGAGTTTTTTCCTCCAACACCACAGACAAGTGGTTAGGAGAAGTAGGTGGGTAATTTTTTGGAGGCCCTAAATCTCCTCAAAGCTGTCAGCAAGGAGGGTTTATGATATGGAAATCGGAGACATAATGCTTCACAAAAGATTTTCAAGTATCTTACTATAACCTGCCTTGATGTTTCTCTTTCCTCACTTCCATTCTTTCTTACAGTATGGTTTAAAAGCCATGTTGGACTCAGATGAGGGGATACCTTTGTTAGTGAAAGCCATCAACCCGAGGGTGCCTCACATGATGGTGGATGCTGTTAAGTTGCTGTCTGCTATCTCCATTTTGGAACACCATGACAACCTGTAAGTAATTAAATCCGACATTTTTTCTCAATGATATTAAGACTGAGAAATCAGTGCTTTGGCCCCATGATCGAAATTAAGAGTTATGAGAGGATTTTGTTGAGGATAATGTATATTTCTGCACGCGTGTACAATCTGGTGGACAGATTTGGCAGTGACATTTCTGCCACAGGATCTTGCTCTCCTCCCACACAGTTTGATAATGTCATGTGTTTATTTTTTTGTCTTTTACATTTTGCAATCTTGAAAGGTAGTTGCCTCACATAGAAACATGATTTGGGTTGGACGACTGTGTAGCTTGATAATACCAATGACACTAATTTTTTAATCAAATGTAGAATTATATGATTGCCAGATATTTCCACAATGAATCGTATTTTTACAGTATTACTATGCTCTTTTGGAAACTGAAATGTTCTGCTTTGAAAGTATTGAAACTTTGCTCTTTAAGTCTACTCTAGAGATGTCTTGTTATACTGTTGTTTCTTTTTTTGTGTATTAAAGTTGAAAAAAAGATTGCAGTAAAGTGTGATGACTTATTTAAACCATACTTCATATACACTCTTACTGTCATACAAAATTAGGTATTCATGAAATACATTTTTATGATCACATCACTCAACCTTAACTGCAGTTGTTATTTGCTTTTAATCACCAATTTCCCAGAGGAATCTTCCCGAGTGATTAATAAAGTTTCTGTCTGTCTGTCAGTCTAATCCCTTTTTTATTGTTATGATGAATTTTCTGACTGGGCTATTCAGGTAGCTACACTTGTGTTGTCTGTCATTTACAGTCATGAGCGAGTTTTGGAGGCCATTACAGAAGAAGCCGAGAGACAGAGCATTGAAAGATTTCAACCTCTTCTGTCTGGAATGAACAGTCATAACATTGCTCTTAAGGTATGTACAGAAGCACTCGCACAGCAGGAAAATTGTGCTTTTGATCAATAAGTCAAACTGTACCATACACGTCATCAGAAGTGTACTAGAAGTGTATTTTGAATTGTTGAACTAATTGTATGTGTTTTTTGCAGGGTGGGTGCATGCAGCTAATCAATGCTTTGATCAGTCGGGGAGAGGAGTTGGACTTCAGGATTCATCTTCGTTCTGAACTACTCAGACTGGGACTCAGAGACCTGCTGACGGTACAGAAAACACACTCTTGTTTAGCATAGTGTTAATGTTTACGTGCCTCTGCCAATATGTCTGTCTGCTGACTCACTCAACACAGATGTATTTGGTGGTGGGAGTGGGTCTTTTTTCTCAGCTGTTCAGATGCTTTATTTTTGCACTACCTTTGCCATTTATCCTGTGTTGTGTCTTTGCTCCACCTGCATTCTATCCTCCCTGCAGGAGGTACGGACAATTGAAAATGACGAGCTCAGGGTGCAACTCACTGTATTTGATGAGCAAGCTGAAGATGACTCGGAGGACCTCAAAGTACGTCTTGATGACATCCGCATTGAGATGGAATATCCTTGCCCTGAGCCAAATGGTCCCTCTGTTGAAGTGAAAAACGAGTTGTCTTTTTGACCTTTTCCAAACTAAAAGAAACAGAGAGACACAGTTGCAGACCTGACTATTAAATACAATGTGATACTCAGAAACTTGATTTTGTGCCACACTGTGAAAATCCCACCCTCTCAGGCATCATGGATTGGAAAGAGATTGTGCCATCTAGTCCTATTACTGAACTGAACTACTGAACCTACCCATTGTGTGAAATCAGTGATTTATTCATCTCAGTATATGGTAAAAGGAATCAGATAAAATGTATATAGTATAATATTCGACCTAGAATTTACTATGAAATCAAATATAAAATGATGCAAACACGATGGCATGTGTTCATATGGCAATTACTTGATAATTTTGACATGATTTATATCAGTTGAATTTGTGGTGTAACACTGAACTCAATAACTTGAGTATAAGGGTCATGTAATATTTGTCTTTAGCTCCTTGTCATTTAAACCTTAACTGCTTTTTTTTAATGATGTGAGGGAAGTGTTTGAAATTCTGGTCAATACAGTGAAGGACTCCAAGGCTGAACCCCACTTCCTGTCTGTGATGCAGCATCTGCTACTGATCCGGAACGATTATTTGTCCAGGTATTGTACCCATAGACATTCAAATTATGTTTTTGTAATGTAATCATAGTAAGATGTTGTCACGGAATCATAGTAAGATGTTGTCACAAGTTAGCATCTGTGAACAGCAGTATGGTTTCATGCCAAGAAAGAGTACAACAGACGCAGTATTTGCTGTGAGGATGTTGATAGTACAGAGAAGGTCAGAGGGAGCTGCATTGTGTTTTTGTAGACCTGGAGAAAGCTTATGACAGGGTGCCCAGAGAG
>JAPTHA010000002.1:13142944-13161455 GCA_029814585.1 Gymnapogon annona
GAAATATTTTAATACTTTTTGACATTTTTTGCATTAACACCAGTCTCATCTTTACATTTGTTTTTGACAGAAAAAAACAAAGTACATATGGAATCTGATGGATTGGATGGATGTATAGATACTGTAGATGCAGATTGTGCAATTTGGTGGAGTATGTGTCATGACATGTTGTTGGGTATTCCATGATATCTCTTCCATTTAAAGTAACTATGACCAGTACAAGTGTAATTTATATTTCTACTACTTTGTTGAAAATAATGAATTTGACATCTGCCATACCATGTACAAAAAAAATATGGTACAGGAGATTTGGGTAGAAAGACATTAGTCAGAATGAATGTCAATATAAAACAGTAGTAAAATCCCACAGGCAAACATCTACTTTCGATCATTTCTTTCGGCTTTTCCCTTCCGGGGTTGCCATAGCGAATCCAATTAGCATATTTCATTTGGCAGGATTTTTTACATCGGATGCCCTTCCTGACACAAGCCACTGAACGCTCATACCAGGAATCGAACCCGGGTCCCCTATGCACCAGCCCGATGCCTTACCAACTGAGCTATCCAGCCAGGGCAAGCAAACATTTACTAACACCCAAAATTGTTTTGCATTTACACAGACTCCACATACCCCCCCTTTTTTATACCAGTACAGATGTCAAGGTATTCTTAAATTGCATTTTAAATGTTTTTCTAAAGGTCGTCTAAAGTCTAAGAAACCCTGTATCTTTTGATATACATATATGTATGTGTGTATATATATATATGTGTATGTATATACACACACGCATATAATGTGTTTAATCCATATTTCTTCTGTGTCTTTACCCACACATACACACATGACCCAATAAGCCACCAGCTCTGGTCATGCAAGTTGACCCCTCATACCTCATTCCACCTTCTCTTATTTAAATATTGCTCAAGGCCTGACTCATTCCTCCTGACTTGTCTATCCTTCTTTTAATACGTCACCACTGGGATCTAGGCTTCACTCTTGCTCATTTGGCTGTTCCTCTTCGTGCTGCTCTTGTACCTCCCATTCCTCGTTACCCACCAAAAGCAGATTGACGCCACATTGAGCCACCACTGAACCTCCCTGACCCTTCCTCCTCCTCTCCATCAGCTGCTCAGCAGCGTGGCTAGGGCTGAATGCACACACACCCACATCAAAAACAAATGTGCAGTGGGTTAGTGTGCCCATAGCAGGGTCAGGGTTGTTGACCTCTGGGGCTCAGTGGAAGAGGAGAGACCTGACAGTGAGAGACACACCATCTAACAGACTGCAAATGGCTCTCATGGTCATGATTCACCACTTTGTCTCAAACACATGCATAGCCACATGTGTCTACATACATTACGTGCATGCATGCTGTTAATATATACGTTATCCACTAAATATATGTATCTATTGGTCACAGCTGCAATGTATTCTGGAGCTTTACTGGGAACAGGGTTCCTGCAGTGTTTTTTAAAAAGTCTTAAAAGTCAAAAGTCAAATTGCGTTTTGATATTTAAGAACAGAGACCAGCTTTTCAACTCTGGGTGCATGGAGGATGCCGGCTTCAGTTCACAGATGCAACATCTATTGATAATGTTGCAGCTCATGACCAGAAGTGATGACAGCACATTATGTAATTAATATTTTATCTCTACTCTTGTAAATAAATACATTTTCTTAAATTCTAGGAGTTATTCATTTTTGACAGTATAGCCATGAAACGGAATGTGAAATAGGTATTAAATGCAGCTCTAAGTAGTCTTAAAAAGGTCTTAAGTTTTAAATTTAACTTGTAGAAAGCTGTAGGAACTCTGGACAACATATCTATAAATACATTTTGGTTACCTTTTTTCCTATAAGAGTTCCAAGTTCAAGGAGGATTATGTTAGTTTGTACTATCAGGGTAGCACCAAAAAAAGTGTGTTTACTGATTTTTATTGTGGCCTTCTGTAGGCTACCTCAGGACTTTTATCTTTCTTCTCTTGACTACTGCTTGCCATGCAAGCAGCTATTGCAGCCAAGGTCATATGTCCAGCACAGTAAGTGTTGCAGAATGTTTCTTGTGTAGAACACAAAACTTAGCTGGCAACATGGGAAATGGAAATTATTCATCTTTAGTCAATAAATAGTGTTTGGTTGTGCTTATTGAGTATGCACACTGGAGGTTTTCAGACAGAGCATCAAGTCTAGGAGCTTCACTTTCAAGATTTGCCTGCAGGCTACATTCTTGTTACATTTCTGTGGCCCAGTGAATAAACCATTGTGTCCTAAATAAGACACTCTTTTCTTGCCTTACTACCAATTTTAAAACTAGAAGACTAGATTTTAGTAATATACTTTCATGGGAACACAAGTAACACTGTTTTACTCGTGCTAATCTGTGAGATGTTAATTGCCCTTTATGTTGCCTGTATTCAGAATTTTTCCCTCCATTATGGTCGTCTGCGAGTTCAAAGCCCCATAATCTGCTCTAATATGAGTTTTTACTATTGTGAGCAGAATAGTTGTTTAGTAGAGAAGAACAGAATCCCAAACGGATAAAAATTTAATCAAAAGTCTGAAGAGTGCAGGAGAGTAGTGATCAGGCCAAAGCCCAACACTGTTCATTTAAAATATGTATCCTGACCTGTAGTTTTCTAACTTTTGCAAGCTGTTTGATAGTACGTGCCTTTTGAAGTCAGTAGCTCAGATAGCCCAATTAGACAAAGAATGAAAGAGTCAGCAAGAGATTGAAGAAGAAGGTGGGAATAAAAAGTGAGCAGAGGGAAAGCCTGCGCTAGGGGGAGCGGTAGTGATTAATTTGATTCGGGTTGGAAAAGAAGAAAAAAAAGGGCCAGGAGCATATATGATTATTAATCCTCATAATGGGAGGATCATTTTTATATCCTAATTCTCCTGCCTATACAACCTCCTCTCCTCTGTCTCATTCTCTTGCTGTATTTTTGTAGTCCATTGTATTGTAGTGACCTCATTCCTGGTTTCGGGTAGTGATCTGCCACCCCAAGGAGTCACTTGAGGGGGAGAGCTATCCACTGTATGGTGTGTATTGTGCGCATCTTTCTGAATCCCATTTGCTTTCTAAAAAACATGAGCGGTTTTATTGCAGACGATGAGACATGTTTGTCAGTGCATGGGTGTATGTATGGCCGTGAATGCACTGAAGAGAGTGGGTGGGAGAGCTCAGCCACATTTACAAACCAATTATATTAAGCCTTTTGATCTCCCTGTGTTCTGGAGAAATCAATTTCCTTCTCTGTAGGTGTGTATGTGTGTATACTTGTGTTTCAGTTTCCTCTTCTGTTCACTGTTCACCTTAATGAGCCTCCAATTTGCAAGAAAGTGCCTGCTGTGTGTGGGTGTGTGCATGTGCATTCCTACCGAGAGCTTCTTTAGGGTAGCAGACAAATCAGTTAAACAGATGAGTTGTAAGATACAGCATAAGCAACAAAATATCATGAGACACACAGACGTACGAATCAGCCTTGATGATAAGGTCAGACATTTTTTGCATAACAAAGTTCACAACATTTGGCAATTTATTTCTTTGGCAGTGAAAGCCTAGTCATTTTTAGTCACAGAACACATTCCCTTTGAGGGAAATGACAAACCAATCCACTTTCATAGCTGATGGTCATGTTGTACTTGCTCCATATTTGACAGCACTGATGAATGACTTGCAAGGTTTTTGTTGGAAATGGCCATAGGCGAGAAGAAGGAAGGTTAGGGATAGGGTCATTCACACTCTTTAGATCTCTCTTTTCTTGCCATTATCTGGTTCCTGTTTTCGTACGAACTTTCTAAATCCTCACCACAACCCTCTTCCGATGACATTACACAATTCCACTCTGTTATGTCTAGGAAAGATTGGTTTGGAGGGTGTGTTTAATTGTTTATAATTAGGGAGAGTTTTTGATAACAGTTTATGGGGTTGTTTCGACTCAAAGCTGCAGTCTCCTGAGACTCTTTAAAACATGTACAATTAAAGCACTTAGAGGGCTAAATGAGGAATGGGCACACTTTATTAAGCTGTAGGAGTTTTTGTACATGCTCGAGAGATCGCTCTAAATTAGTACTTGCTTTGAATAGCGTGCATCTAATCTGTTTAAAGTTCTTTGTGAATGTATCTGTGTATGTTTGCTCTTGTGGAGTCCACAGTAGCAGGTCTTGTTAATAAATCATACAGTGTTCAGGCTGGGGCCTCAGAACGAGAAGCGGGTTAATGCAAGGGTCACTAATGCTGTAGAGCGCGCTGTGAGAAATATCACACTATTCTTTCGTGCTATTCTTGTTTCCATTCCATTTCTGGCTTCAGCCATTCTTCCTTGTGCATCTCTTATCCCAAATTACCACGAGACAGCGAAGATTGCGCACAGTCTTCTCATGGTAGCAGATCTCTTGGCATAATACCTTTCAATATGTGTATATGAATGACTTTTTTTTTAATGCTGGCAGTCTGTAAATAACAAATTTGATGTTTATAGGTTGTGCTGTGTGTTTGTGTAACACATAAGTGTTTATATTTTGTAATATTTTAGTTTAAATCCTGACTATGTCTTTTAAGCCCTCAATAGTAGCCGAGTGGGTACATGAGGTTGGCTTTTCTGGCTCTCTAAGCCTCCGTGTGTATTCTCATGCAATAGAAAGCATTCCCTCATTCACCACGTCTTTGTGGTTGTAGAACAGCCACAAAATGCCGCTCATTCATCAGGCCTTATCAGGTTCAAACACATCTGTGTGTGCTCACATTGGCTCTCACTGCCAGCCGCAGTAGCTCACTCACATGCACAACACACAACCACCAGAAACATACATTTAAGTGTAAGAATGTTCTCTCGCGCACACACACACACTTTTGTCCCACTCATTCTCTTCATTCCATTTCTCCCTCGTTACATCTCTCTTCTTTCTGTTTTACATGCAAATGAGCCAAGTGTACTCATGCCGGAGTATTACCGCTGTGTGTGCCTAATCTCTTTGCAGCCTTTTCTCTTTCCTGGAGATTATCCTGTTTTTAAACGGAATAGGCAGTCTTCGCTTCACTCAGTTCAGCTGCCAGCCAGCCAGTCGGTCACCCATCCAGCCAGCCAGCGTTCCAATATCTCATGCATACACCATTACCATTTAAATGGTCCCTGTGATATGACAGCTGAGTAGGGCCAGAGCACAGCTATGTCTGTGTGTGTTTATGCACGTTTGTATTCTTAGCAAGTATATATGTTTAATTGAGGGGTTAGCTGATAAGCTCAAAAGCTTGTTACACATGCAATGTGTCTTTAGTGTTTGTGATTCCGTCTCTTTTAAGCAGGCCAAGAGGGAAAAAAGATGAACGGAGATGGAAGGATGTGAGGATGAAGGAATATATGTATGAACACGTACGCTCTTTCCTCCTACAATCTTTCCAGTTTCGTTTCTCTTGGTCACAGCCACAGTGTCTTTTTTTTTTCTGTACTTCTTCGTATGTGCGAGTGCCTGTATTTCTAAAGCACCAGCAAAGGTGGAGGTGCCATATTTGGATATTGATGAGTTTATTTATTTATTTTTTTAAATTAGATTCCTTTATTCGCCCCACTTTGGGGAAATTTCCAGTTGGGGAGATAGAGCAGTCATACTATGGGCTTATCCATGATTAGAAAGCATGGTAATGGCCTTGTCAATTTGGGTGGGGGGCGTGGCCTGATGATTGTTGCGTGATGTAATGTTGTAGTGTAAGGTGTGATGTAATGTTGTTGTCTAATGGAAAATAAAAAATAAAATATAAAAAAAAAAAAAAGAAGAAAGCATGGTAATGCTTTCTATGGGGTTTTGACAGAGAACAAGGAAGTTGGAGTGTAGAGTAGATTGACTGGAGCGGTTTGGTTTGGTATGCTGCTCAGCAAAAAACTTTGTCCTTTTTTTTCTCCAATATTAGCGACCTAAGGGTAGTGAAATTTAGTCTTAACACACACAAGGCATATCCCACTTTGATGTCACTGATAGTATACATAAAAAATGGAGTACTAAAGAGCAACAACTTCAAAGATGGAGTTGACAAGTTAGGCGTGTTAACCCCCATCTCCCTTCTGTCTTTCCTTCTTCCTCTACTCCTGATTTCCTTCTCTTATCTCTTCCTGATAAAGGGCTTCTTATGAAAGAAACAATGAAGGAGCAATGGAACCCTGAAAAAAGATGGAAGACTGGTGGAGTGTGTAGATAAAATAAACTGTAAAATGAGAAAAAGCAAGATAGATGAAGCTAAAAGAGGCATTTGAAAGTGTCCTTTAAAGCCAAATGCTTCTATCATTAGAATTGTTGAACGGTATCCTTAAGCTGCTGCTGACGGGGTGCTGGCTATTTAGTGACTTATGAGGGTGCTATTAGACTCTTTCGCATTATGCTCATGGCTCAGGTCATGTGTTCTTGGCATGCATATATTAAAGCTGTTCATTTTATCCCAACTTTGTACATGCAACTAACTTTGTTTGGGCACAGTCGTGTATATATCTACTGCATATTGTGCGCAAATGTGACTGTAAATGTAAGTCAGTGATGTATGTGAACAGTGTTCGTAGTGTAACACAATTTTCATTTCTACTAATGTAACACAGCCCCAGTTCCTAGCTGGGGAGGCAATGTGTAATATGGATAACCCAGTGACATTTACACCAGACACCGATGGTATTTGCAAAGCTTGGTAGACCAGGCCATGCTCCACTTTCTGACCTTAATCTGCTTCTAGTAACACTAATGTTATATGCACTGAAATTTGTGTTCATGTGTCATGAATGTGCGGGGACAAGAACTTGAATGAACACAGTTGAGCTGTGTATGCGCTACGTGGTCATTTACAGTTGGTTTTGTCCTATGTCTTTGTGCCTGTAGCCATATGTGCTTTTGCACGCTGAAGCTCTTGCTCCATTTCTCCGTATCTGCATTTGTCATGTTCTGTGAGACGTGGATTTTGCTTCACCCTGCAGGCACCTTAATTTTTCACCATGCTGTGCGCTACACTACACTACGCTGCGCTGCATGAAAGTGTATGTCTACTCCCTCTCCTGCTCGTTCTTCCTCCTCCTCCTCTATTCATCTCTCTCCCCCGTCCTCGTACTCCACCACTACAACCACCACCCACTGCTCGCCACACGCGCGCGCCTAATCAAAGCAAGGGGCTCTCTAGATTAGCACTTGTGAGAACTCCCTAAAGACATTCCTTCATTTTGACCATTTTCAGGTACTCTTTCCTTCTTCTCCCCACCTCCTCCCTTCAAGCTTTGAATTTTTAACCTCCCCACTGAATAAGAGATGTGGCCGCCCTCATGGGGAAAGGAAAGTTGGAGGGAGGGGAAGAAATGAAGGAAGGGAGAAGGCGAGGGAGGCAGAAGGGAAAAGGTTGTCCCTAAACACGCTTTCACATTTATTCCCTAAAAAACTCCACTCTGTATGCTCAATAATGCATGGCCATCCCTCACTTCTCCACCCCCACCCTCATCCCACTCTTTCTTCATCTCCTTTGCGTCAGTTCCCCAAGTGTTCATCACTCTACCCAGTAGATTAACTGCAGGGTGAAACTGAAACTGGCAAAGCAGGGTGGTGGTAGCAGGACATCAGGGACTTGCAGTAAAAGAAATAAGAGGCAGAGAGGAAGATAGCAGATGAGTAATTTGTCATCTTGTGAATAGAGATACGCCTTTAAGTATTGATTTTAGCAATTGGGTCTCTGAGTCATACAACTACAAAGGTGTTGTACAGCTTGACTGGCCAGAAAAGTCGAGGCCAGTTTGACCAATTCTGCTAAAATGAAATCCTTAACTTTAACAGTGTCTTCCGAGAAACCAAAGTGATGTTTTTCAGCAAATTGTGAGTCAAAACCAGCCATGCCTGGCACCATGTCTTTTGGTCCAGTGGGGACCAAAAAAAAGTCAGTATCGCAATGAAAAGACAAAAATGGTATTGATGATCAGTGATAACCTAATAGGGTTAAAAGTCAGAACACTGCCTGTTAAGTAGAGAGATGGATCAATTATACAGCCATAACAAGCTATATAGCAGATGAGACTTAGAATGCCTAACACCCAGCAGAGACAGGGTTTGCATGTGGAGTGAGTTTGTCTTTTTGCTCTGTATCTATTGCATGTAGAAATACTTTGTCTACCAGAGCTGTTACACTGTAGATATAAATCCAAGAGAGAGCCTTTCAAGACTTGTTGTGAATGTACATGGCATCAGAAGCAGCTCTTTTCTGTTTGGGTGAATGGAGTGCATTGCCTGAGATTTCTTAAGATCGCTCCAAGAGTGATTTTTTTTAAGAGTCTGATCTGGAAAGTTTGTATAAAACCCAGAGAGTTTGTGCTTTCCAAGTTTCATGTTGATTTATGCTCTGAAGTATTTTCTTTCCAGTTTTCTTCATTTCTAGCCTGAATGAAAATGGTAGTTTAATACCGCAGGAGCAACAGACCACATTGCAAATAATACTAATAAAAATGGTTGGCAGACCTTGAAACTAATCTTAAATCATTGTTATGCATTTTCTGCACAAGGACAGTTTAAGTACTATGTATTTGAATAAAAATGCAAAACAATGTTATTGACAGTCACATTTGAGGGGATATTCAGGGCTGTACAGTGAACTACAAACACTCCACTTTCTATTTCTTCCCCACTTGAAAGAAACGTGTGGAGCACTGCAATTTATGAGAGAAAGTTAGTTACTAAACATAGTATTTTGTTGGTTCATAAGGCAATTGGCTAACCCATTTGAGATAAAAGCCTGCCACCACATTGACAAAGAGCTGGTTGATAAGTGTGCTACTTGAATCAACTGAAAGAAACAAACAAGGAAGCAGCCACATTGTTTACCTGAATTATTTTTCCTGTTCAGTGGTGGGTAAAAGTAAGATTACCACATCTGTTCTGCAAGTCAGGTAAGTACAAGTGCAAGTAAGAACATACAATAGTGTTTTCATCTCAATAAATTAATATGTATATTTTGGCTTCTTTCCCCTTTCTGTTCATTTTTTCAAACGTTTGTAAATTAAAGTCTAGATTCCCATATACAGAAAAAAAAACAGTCAGATGTTTTTCCAGAGTTACAGATGGATGAAGACTAACCTTGGTTCAGTAGACGAAAAGACAGATGGATTATTGAGGGTAGTGTGAAGGCGAGAGGTACAGAATAAATGAGGCTCAGAGAAGGACAAATGCAGGCTGGAGTGAACGGCGTACAATTGAAGAAAGCACTGAGCGAGGGAATGAAGGAATGACAAATGATCAAAAGGTGAAGAGATATGAAGCAACGAGAGTGATTGAAGTGAGGGAAAATTCTCAGGAAACTGAGTTAAGTTGGTGCTGAAACTATGAGTAGATATGGGTGTAAAATGGGAGGACGAGATGTGAATGGTGTTCAGTTGGCGATGCAGTGTTTTGGTATCTTATTATAGCTGATTTTTTTTGTTCACCAGACATCAACGGTTAAAGGTTAGTTGACCAATATCTATGTCTACCATGTCTTTTTCTTCCGTCACTATACATGGATGGACAGGAAGCGGTTTTGCGTTCAAATCTTCACTGGCTTAGATGTTTCTGCTCTTCGTATTCTCTCTTCACTGGTGAACTACATTCAAGCAAGTATTTTAAAGCTGCTCTCTTTTGACAGTGTTTGTCTCTTCTCTGAATATCTCCACTTCCCTACCCCCTCTCTGTTCTCTAAATAGGTTATTTAGGGATTGGTACTTAACTGTACACAGTTAGCGGTCAGTCGACACACCACAAGCACACTGTGCCACTGGGCCTCCTTAGAGAATGTCTGGTTAATACTGCATAGCACTTAGAGGCATCAACAAGCCCCGTGGTGCTCCACTGAAGCGTAGAACGCATGAAAGCATGCTAATTCTCCCCAACTCACTCCATCTATTCCATTGTGAGCCCCCTCCCCAAATATCCATCACTGCTTCCTTTCTGTTCCCTAACTCCCCACCTACACTGTAGACACAGTGTGGTTTAATGAGCACTTGGAACACAAAGCTCTACACATACTACCAGGCAATAAAACATGTTACATATTATTTATTTATACTATGGTTCAAATAGCAAGCTTTTTTTTTTTTTTTTACATTTAGCCAAAGTTGTCCTTGCATGGAAGCATTGTGGCTCAGTTTCCTGTTGGTTACTCATTGCATGCAAAAATGACTGGGTTAGCACAAGAATTTGTCACCTTAGAATATAAAATAACTTAAGTCATGGTAATGGAAATAGTTCAGTTACTATAAAATTAGATCTAAAATTATTTTTAAATTTGGATGACCTCTGTTAATGTGAAATCCCCTGCATAATTATTTCTGGGTGTCCATGGATCCTTAAAAAGTCTTAAAGTCTTAAACCTGTTTGTCCAAAATTAAGGCCTTAATTATCCTTAAAAATTACAATTAAACCTTAAATCTGACTTTCAAAGGTCTTAAAAATGCCACAAACACAAACAAAATTGCAATCTATTTTCTTACTTTGTACAGTGAAATCTTTGTAAAAAATCTGGCAATTTTGTAATTCCTGCTGTGTATTTTTGCACAATGGAGCAAAACCAACAGCAATCCTTCGGTTGTGGGGGGAGGGGCTACATGCATTTTTTCATATTTGTTTGAAAGAGTGTCTGATCTTTCAAACTGTTACGATTTGCCGATGTTCTGCTTACAGAGTTTTGATCTTGATGTTCATTTTTCAACAGTTCCATTAAGTCTGGAACTGTAGAATATGGTCAAAACTATTTGCTATGTGGTCACACTTCTTGCTATCTCGCAGATGAAAGATTTTAAATTTGATTAAAGTGGCCTTTAAAAAGGCCTTAAAGTCTTAAATTTAACTTCCTTCAACCTGCAGATACCATTATTTGAATCATCTGATAAACATCAATGGTCTATAGTTGTTTTGTTTTTTGTTATAGCTACAGTAACATTGAAGTATGTACAACTAGTGACTACATGTAAAGTGGGTATAAGAGTCTACTAAACTGAAATTAAGTTATTCTTGAAAAAATAAAACTAAGAAGCGAAAAGAAATAGAAAGCATTTTGCTATACAGCACGCTTCCAAGCACAATCTGCATAAAATGAATTCGTGAATATTGTTGTCTTTAGAGTCCTCTGGTTTCATTGCAGACCGAATGTAATCCAGAATACTTCACATGGGACAGTTTGTGCAGCAGCTTTTTAAACTAGGACAAGTGAATGTGTCAGGGGACACGTGTCTGTTATGTGAGTAAGCACATATCCCCCATGAGTCCTCACTTAAAATGTGTAAAGTAATGCTAAGAGTTCCTGCCACTCACTATAATAATTTCAAGTCCTGTTGTCTAGGGACAGCTGGTGCATTTGTGTATGCGTGTTTGTTTGAGTGGCACAAGAGACTTGGCATGTATGTAAGAGAATGAGTAAATGCGTATGGGACAGATCGTGTCACTGGGGACCTCTGAAACTGTCAGCTTCATTTTCCAACATCATGTAACTGAGGACAGGCCGGCCTTATGAGACCTCAAGCTGAAAAATGGCAAAGTGACATTAGACCCACACAGTCACACAACACTCACATTCACAGTTGTCAGGGCGAAGGGTGGAATCCTGGCCTTGTCATGCTCTGCGCCATAATCCACTTTAGACGGATTAATTAGGAATTAAAGAGTGTAATGTTATCGGTGCGTTATCCGTTCACATGCATACACACCCGTGCACATACATATCTTGTTTCTTTTGAGCATGTATATAGGACAAGGATTATTTTGAACTACGTAAAGTCAAGAATTTTAATGGTTTTTCCTGACTATTACTTTCTCTTTTGGTTTTCTTCCATTTCATTTTCTCTCCCCTCTTTTCTTCCAATTCGGCCCGCCTTACTTATTATCCCATTTCTTACTTATTACCCTCTTCTGCTCTTCATCCATCATCACATTATCTATACCTCAACTTTCTTCCCATTGCATGTTGGTGGAACATCCACAAATTGTCTTTTTCAGTGTCCTTCTAACCTCTTGTTTTCTGCCTCTCCTGCTTCCTGTCACCAGTCTCTTTTAATGTCCAGTGTGTGTATTCACAGGTTTCGTTCTCCAGCCTCACTTTGTTAAGAGAGAGAGTGCGTGAGACAGATTTCTATAACTCTGCTGCCCTTTAAAGAGGGTTCCAGCATTTTGGTGTACCCCTCTCTCCATGTCCATTCTACATCTGCTGTTCAATTTTTCATAGTTTCTTGATATTTCAATGGGGAAGAGTGCAACTGTAGAGCTGCACTACTTACATTTGCTTCATTCATGTCTCAGCCCTTTTTGCAGTGTGAAGCGGCTTTCAGACAAAGAATGGCTTACCTTTGTCCTTGAGACGATGCTTTCAGTCTTTCCTTTTGTAGCTGCTCATTTGTAGATGTGTATGCGTTTGTGTATTCACATTCTGTTTATACTTTATCTTGTGCAATGATTTTTAAGGTATATTGCTAGATGAAAGGACATAAAAAGCCGCAGGATGAAGAGATGGGAAAAGCAGAGGTAAAAACAGAAAGCATATGACTGATGGGGTTATTTATGTAGGAGTGATTTGTGTTTCCTGTAATTTTGTCTGCACATTTGTGCCTGCCTGCTAGACACAGTGAGGTGTGTGTTGCTGCTTCCTTAGGCAGACAGTAATGATATTGTTTTTGTTAATGCCTGATTAAATTTTTAGCATGGTGCTGCTGGAGTGCTTAGTGCTTTTCTAACACAGAGCGTCTATCAGGTGTCAGCCCTTACGATACAGGAGCACACAAATACTAACTGCAACATGCAACTCCTCCATCACTTCCTGTCATTATAAGATGGAAGCATTGAAATCAAAGTAATGAGTTGGCTTTGTGCTGATTCTGTGACCACTGTGCTCTCTGTTATCCATCCATCTTTTTATGTCCTTGTTTTTATGCTTTTTCTCTCCCCCCTTTTGCCTCCATTATTTAACTGTCGTCTTCATCTCCCTCTTTGCTCTCTTCTTTTTCGCTGTCTGATGCCCTCCCCCTCTCGTGTTCCCTCTGGCACTATTGGCAGCACTCTGTCTCTGTCAGGTGTGTGTGAGATAGCCTTCACGCCATTGACTTGGTGGAGATAGACTTTTGGATGCCTCTGCCTTACTTCGACTGCTTCTTTAACTCTTTCCTAACTCTGCCAGTTCCTAAACCTGCAGATATTCATTAGCTGTATGATTTTGTAACTGACCGTCGTTCAGAATTTGAAACATACTGACTGTTTCAGTTAACACCCGGTAAATTTGCCACTATTCCCAAAGAATAAACCGCACCAGGCACAGATCTTCGTTTGCTCTTTTGTTACTTTCCAGGGATCTTGTTTATTTCCATGACTTTCTGAAAAGTGTGTTTATAAAGATCTAAAACTTAATTCAGATAAAAAAATTGTCAATGAATTTCACAAAGTTTATATTTTTGGCCAAGTTTTTTTTTTTTTCTCGGAATGATAGTTTGCCTAACCCTTTTTATATGTTCCTGAAATATCAGTTTACCAGATCATAAATGATCCAATGACAATCATGCAACAACCGTTTCAGTTAACCTACATTAAGGTGCTTTTCCTCCATAAATTGTCAGATTGGGAGTTAAAGATGATGACAATGTAACTTTGTCAAACAAGAAAAACCCCTGCACAGTGACTGATGTGATGGATTATGTACCTCAAGCAGTTTTTCTAAGTTAGTTTTCAATGTGCTAAATCAAGGAACTTTGTAAAACAAACTCCCACAAGCAAACTTTGGCATTTTATCAGCTTGTCAAATTATTATGCCCAAGAGGTACATGCAATAGACAAAATTAAACTGGCATTTTAATATCGGTTGGTACACAAAGTCCAGGTGCGACAACATAGCAGTGTTCATTAAAATGTTTCATTATTAACAAGCAATAATTAATGAAACAACAAGCAATTAGCTCTGAATATTTGAACAACTCAACTGTTTTTAATTATGCAAGTTGTTTTGTAATAATCTGAGGTTATAATATTAACATGCTTAGCTCGTTACACCAGATGTAGGTCTGTTTTGGTGGAAATTTGTTTGTTTGAGATAGAAAGAGAGAGAGTGTAACAAGGCCAGCTCTGCCTTCAGGCTGTTTGGCCCCAAACTCTCATCAGAGTGCTGGTGCTGAAACGAAGAACCTTCTGCCCCTCGCCACTATACAGTCGCACACAGGCAAGCAGCCATACACAATACGGAGAGAACCAACACATATGCACATATAAGGAAACCATCCAAGTTTGCAACTAAATCATCCCCCCTCATCCATTGGCATCAGGCTTGCTTGTTTTATCAGTGCATCCATCTTCTCTTATCCACCTCCCTAATCTGTCTGCACCTCTATCAGACACTTTCTATTCCCATATCTTCCCTCTAAGACGAGCTCTCTTTTCGTACTTGTCCGCTCCCTTCGTCCTTATCTTGTTTCCTTGCACCCCCATACATCCAACTGCTTTAGATTACTTGGAATGTTTCTTGTCCCCACTCCTCCCTTTTCTATTTCTCCCTCTCTCTCTCTGTCTCTGTGTCCCATCCCTCTCTACCCCCTCCTCAGATTTCTCCTCTTCTCTCCTCGTCGCTCTTCTCAGTGGTGGTTTTAATGCATTATGAAAATGGACTCGGGCTATGAAAGTGAAACAGGACAAGTTGGGCTGTTTAATGTGACTAATTTCATTCCTCATCTGCCTCATTGATGGCCTGTATTGTGTGCGTTTATTGTTTTGCAAAGTTGTTCCTGCGCTGTGCATTCTCACATGCGTGTGTGTATACATACACGTTTAATTTTTTTTCATTTTTTTTGCTATTGAAAGCTCCCTGTGACCGGCACAGTGTTCATCAGCAGGTCGTCAGACATGTAGTGACACATTCCTGCTCTTTAACATGAACTTCTAACACTCTTAACGCACACATGCACTCACTTTGGGCAAGCATTAAACCACATGAATAATAGAATAGACAGGCAGGCAGCATGGAGCACATGTTTCTCCAAGATGTGTTAACGGAAAAAAAGTATTGAGGCATAGATACAAGGATGGGGGGGGGCTGAAAATGGGTGTTTATGAGACATCAGAAACATTTTACCCTGTAGGGTAGTGCGACCTGGATGTAAGTGTCCCCCAGCCCCCACTTCCATCTCTCGTACTCTTTCCTTCACGTTTATCTCAATCTCTCTTTCAGTCCCTCAGCTATTCACACTTTGCTAATTTGTGTGACATTAAAACTCCTCATCTCAGGAGATGGGGAGATCATCCTGTGGAGAGATGGAGCTCTATGAGATGATTAGATTGAGATGAACTGATAGCAAATGCACTGGGAGGAATACAGTTGATGAAAGAGAAGGAAATATTTAATTTAATCAGGTATTAAAATTTAAGTCACCGCATAATACAGCATTTCCAGTTTAGCTGTTGGAATGCAATGTTGAGTATTAGATTAAGAGGAAGAATGTGTGGGTGTGATATGGTCACAGAGCAAGTTTATGGCATATTTAAATAGAATTGATGATGCTAATTGTGTTTGAACCAAATATGTAATGAACTTTTGTTGCTCGTTGAGAGAACAGTAGCATTGATTTAAAATAGTGCAAATCTTTTCTCGCCGTTTCTTTTTTTACTTTCCAACCTCCTCCTCTCTGCCACCTCCTCACTTGGGCTTTTTTCTGATGTTGCAGAGTATTTGTGTGTGTGCGTAACTGGCAGTGGATATTCTAAGTGAGGGCGGTGTACGTGTGTGCATCAGGGTTTAATTGCAGTGTGCATAGAAACGAGTGTAATTAGCCAGCGCTCGCTTCCCTGCTGCCCGGCTAACAACCAGCATCCCCTCTGTGCTCACGCTTTCTCTCTCTGCCTTTCTTCTTTGTCTCCCTCCCTCCCTCTCTCTCTTGTCTCATGCCTGTTGCCACAACGACAAGCCCCACTCCGCCATTGTTCCCTGCTGTTCTCCAAGAACAAAGGAGGAGGCTATTAACTCCCTGAGAGAAGAGTGGTGGAAATGGAGGAGAGTGATAGAGAGAAAGAGAGAAAGGATTGCTGTGAGGGTGGGATGATTAGATGAGACAGAGTGAATTGACGAATGAGGGATGGGAGAGAAAGGAATGGATGAACTGTACAGGGTGCCTTGGAAAGAGAATAAGGAAGCAAGAGTTGGGCAGATTTACATAGAGCAAAAACTAGAACAAGATTTTAGAGAATTAGGAGGAGAGAGCAATTACATCAAGAGAAAAATGTTGTGGGCAAGTAAAGAGCTCTTTTTCTTAGGACAGAAATGTGGCATTGAATAAATTATTTCATTTAATTCTCCAAGATGTAAAGTGGCCCATCTACAGTTTCATCCCTTTTTTTCTTCTCGGTAATCTCTCCTTTTCCTTCCCATCTCTGTCCTTTTTCCCCGTTTACAACCAGTCTTCTTTGTGTATTTGTGAATGCATATTCCAAGTGTACATACGCGCACTTTTTACATTTTATCCTTTTACGGCTTGTGTGTACAGTTGTCCCTTCATTTGTGAACGTGTATGTGTGTGCACTCACTGAGGGTCATTAGTAACGAGTGTAGGTGGTAATGCGCTGTCTGCAAAGCTGGCCATCTGAATGTTAACAGATTGTAACACGGGACAGAAAGTGAATTTGGTTTCCTGAGGAAAATGGAGCAAATTACACTTTTATAGCTCTCTGCCACTATCCTTTGCTCCTGCCATTACTCATTAGGTGTAGAGAGGGAGATGAGGAGAGGGAGAAAATTGGAGACCAAGTGACTGGAAGATGTCCTCACGGAAGACAGCGGTTGAAGCGTAATGTGAGAAGTACAAGAAAATAGCTGATAAATTATATATCTGTGACCTTTTCCTTGTATGCCGTTTTTGAGCATGCCTTATAAAAGCACAGTTAGGTGATTTTTGGAGCCATTACTATATTACCGACATTGATTCCTAGTTACTATTCATGTCATAAATGGAAGAAATAAATAAACATTTTTGGCATGTTGCAAAAGTTTGACCACCCTCTGAATTCCTAAGTCTCAGATTCTCTATTTTTTACGCGCTCAGACAATATGCTGCTCACTGCATGCCAACAATTGTCACTAGGAAGTGTCAGCTGGTGCAATTTTCAAAGCTTTTAAACACTCTTACGCTTCAAACCTTGTGCAAACACTTGAAAACCATGAGTTCCTGTAAGCAGCTGCCTAAGACTCCAAAAATAAGTTGTTGAGGGCCACAGTGCAGGGAGAAGGCTACACAATGATGGTTAAACATGTTCAGCTTTGCAGTTTCCACAGTATGAAGTATAATAGAACTGCCGGTTGAGTGGAACTATAGAGGTCAAGATGAGATCTCAAAGACCAAGAAAACCTTTGGAGAGAACTGCTCATAAGCTGACTAGAATGGCAAAACCCCAGTTGACTGCAAAGAACCTGAAGGAAGATTTGATTAACAGTAGTGGTCATGCACTTTGAAAAAGCAAAGACCTTCATGAAGAGCCTGTTGGTGAAAATGTTGCTCTGTCCTCATCATAAAAGTATGCAATGGTATCTGCACAGACACCTGATGTGTTTTGGAAACGGATGCTGTGGGCTGATAAAGTTAAAATAGAACTTTTTGGCCACAATAAGCACAGGTGTTTATAAAAAAAAGTACAGTATTTCCTGAAAATAACACCTTGCCAACCGTTAAGTGTCACGGTGGATCTATCTCGCCACTGGCACTGAAAACACTACACATTTAGGAGGAAGAATGGATTACTCTGAATACAAGCAAATTGTAAATGCAAACATCACACTTTTTTTTACATCACACTGTAAAAAAACAGTGTGATGTCACTTCAAAAGATGATGGAATCTACACTAGGATGATCTGAAATGTATTTCAAAATCCACCATGGACCACCTCTGGAGACGCATGCCTTATGGAGTACTGAACTTATTGGGTTCATAAACCATGGCACATTCTGTAATTGTATGTGTAATTTGGTGATTTATTAAATCAAAGGTAACTATACCGTATTTTCACGACCATAAGGCGCACCGTATTATATGGCGCACCCTAATTGAATGGTCTATTTTTTTTTAAAAAAATCATACATAAGGCGCACCGCTTTATAAGGCGCTGCATATATGGTATAATAGGTCATACGGTTAGTGACTGAGTTTGTGTTACGCATCCACTAGATGGAGCTGTTATAATTGAAGACATACCAGTGTTGTGACAACAAAAAGTCCCACTTAAATCTCCTGGCAAAGGATATTGTGGCGGGCATAGATTAAACCTTCAGCTTCTTTCCATTTACCAGTCCAATCAAGTGTGTTTTTTTTATTAACGTTTAACGCATACCGCGACATAAGTAATGGCAGAACAACATTAAACACACTACACTTCTTACTCACTGTACCAACACAACAGTTTTCTTAATCCCATAATACTTTGCAGCAGAGAGACGGCTCTGCGATCGCAGGGACTGAACTGTGAGGGCTGCAAAGCATTATGGGGTTTCATGGTTTTGGGGATAAATGATGTTGTTGTG
>JAPTHA010000002.1:13172951-13185387 GCA_029814585.1 Gymnapogon annona
TGGGTCTTTATGGGTCTTTATGGGTCTTTATGGGTCTTGGTGGGTCTTTGTGAGTCTTGGTTGGTCTTCATGAGTCTTTATGGGTCTTAGTGGGTCTTAACTCCACATACTTCCTCGTTGCATCATCTCCTTTTTCCACATTTTTCTGTTTTTTCTTTTTCTCCACTGTATCTTTGAAACACGAGCTCGTGTCCCGCTGTGAAAGAGTGTCTGCATCTGAGACCCAGAACTAAGAACTAAGCAGACGTAGTTAGAATCTGATTGTGAACCCATGCCCTCACAGCATCACACACACACACGCACACACACACACACACACACACACACAGTCAGGAATCTTTTCTCCTCATTTCCTTTCAGAGTGAAAAACAGGATGAAGGAACTCTTTCAGACATGAGGTTACTGTGGAAACCCCCTTATTCTTCTTCTGTCAAACACACTTACGTTGTAGCACACACACACATTCACGCATATACACTGATACAGAAAGTGACAGAATGTTGGACATTTAAAGTTTAAAGGGACCAAAGCTACAGCTGTCCTTTTGTCTGGGCCATGTGTGCACTTCAGACAAAGAGTTTCTGCCCCCTCCACTTCTTTTCCTTCTTTGTCTCATTTTCCCTTTAATTCTGACAGATTCAGAAGTTTTAAAGTAAATCTGACAAAGTTGATTATAAGTACATGTTGCTTGTGATTTTCTCTAGGGTCTCAAGTTTTTAATAAAATATCAATTAGTATAGTAAGTAAGATGTTTTGTTAGTTAGAAGTTGGCAAAGGATTTGTTTGTGCCTCTGTGCTGTTGTTTCTCTGGAGTAACTTAACATTTTCCAAAGAACTGCTCACCCCAAAGAAATTCATGTTGAAATTAAAAACCCTTCTCTGTTTTGGTTAAGCAACCCCCAACCTTGGAATGCTTTGTGGAAACAAGTGGAAAGACATTTGCAATTATATAAAGTTAATGTTGTGTTTTTCTCTTGTTTTGCCAGTAGAGGGCCCCTGAAAAATACTTCTGACGCCACACACAACTGGGTCCACATCATCTCAAAGCTTTTAGTGGGTTAAAAATAAACTGCAGTCCTTCACAAACAGGAATCAGTGGTGAAAGGAAGAATACATGTTACTTAATGAAAAGAAATAAGAATGAAAATAGAACAGTGGCCATGTTTGGAATAGAGGGCAGAAACTGAGTCCTAATGTGTAGTTCATATTGGTTAAGTATAAAAGTATACAGTAGATTTTTCCTTTCTTGTTTCTTTTCCAAAACATTCTGTCTGTCTTTTATTCCTTCCATCTGGTTTGTCTACTTTTCTTCTTTTTGGTTTGTTTTTTCCAAGCATGGCTACCTATCACCTTTTCCACCACACATTTTGTCCTTTTAAGGAGAGAGAGAATGAGAGGAAGGGAACTGGGGGGGTGGGGGGTGTCTGCTGACTGATACACAGACTTCTCTTTGTGCACAGACAGACACACACACACCGAGTTACATATTGACAGAGACCTCTGCATGACTTGGCTCCTCACGACTTTGAAACTCCCCCTTTTGCTTCCTCCCCTGCCATCTTTTTTTCTCTCTTCTCCACTTAATTAAAAACAGAAGTCAGAAATGGAAGAGTTTACTTTCTTGACTCTAGTGTATGTGTGTGCATGTGTGTATGCACAGGCACATACACACAAATGCACAGCCCCCCTTCTTTTCATCATCTCCCATTGCCAAGCAGCTGTTGGAGGCTAAAGATGAGGGGGAGGTATTCTGGGAAAACAGAAGTGTATGTGTGCGTGTGTGTGTGTGTGTGTGTATGTTGTTCAGCGTAGCTTTGATTGGTTTTCAAAGAAAGGCACTTTCTTTTTGTGCCAGCATGACAAAAGTAGTAATAAAATACACAGCATGCCACAAATGGGCTTGTGTGTAACTTATTTTCTTGTCATTTTTGCATGTGTTTCCAGCCACACATGCGTTTGGCCTCTCATCTCCTCTCCTCCCCCACTATGACTAAGTGTAATGTGGTGCAAACCTGAATGTCAACCACTAGAGGAGCCATAGGCTCATAAATGGAGCCTGTCGTGCATGTGGAAACCACAGAGCAGCCATTTTACCATCTCCACACCAGACCCCATTTTATGAATCAGCCATGATGTCAGCACAGCTATGTATAATTCCATTGGCTGGAGCGCAGCTGGCATTGTAGCAAGGATGCACACACAAGCATACTCTCCCACACCAGCCCTCTCTGAGACATGCACACACAGACACACACTGACCTAGTGACATGATCCTAAGGTCCTTTCCCAGACTAACTGGATTGACACTGCTTGACAGTATACATCATCCAGATTAGACGTTCATCAGTATGGTGTAGAGCCTGTCTACTTCACAAAGCATGCACACGGGGTTATTATATTTATACCTCGTTTCCTTATCCACAGTCATTTGTATCTTTATTTATTTTTCTTATACTTGACAAGATACTATTTTCTGTACCCAGTGGTTTCCCTGTTTATTTCTCTGTCCTTAGATGTTTGTTTGTAAATGCAAGTCTCTTCCTGTGGGGTTCTTCCTTACCTTTCAGCTGTGGCCTGTTGTGTTTTTATGTGTTTGTACGTAGATACTTTTGTTGTATCCTCCCAGATGTCCTGAATTGTTTGTGTAACAATGTACTTCCTGCTTTGGTTTCCTGCTCTGTTGGATGTAGCTGAAATACTGCTCAAAATAGTGTCACCGGTTCATACAAGGGATGTACACATGTGATTACACAGACAATAGAATTTATATGGAAATTTAGTGTACAGTTTAAGCAGATGATATTGATTATTATTTAATTGAGATACATTCCATATAATAAAGCTGATGCAGAGTGACACAAAGGGACTTGGTGAGGCCTCCATCCAGTGTCTGACTGTTGTCCAGTGTCTGACTGTTGTATCTGTGTTCCAAATGAATGGCTGAACGAAGAAATGAGGAGCTCATTAAGACTGGACTCATTAACAGACTGTCCTACTGCATGCTTTCACGCAGAGACAAAGCACCGTTTGACTGGACATAAGTAGCACTGGACAAGCGGAGCATAGACTTGTTATGCTTTACTTGCCCTCTGTGTTGGTGATGGCTGATTCTTGCTGTGACACTGTTTGTTTGGGACAATATTTGTTTCTTCCGATATCATTACATAAGGTCATCATGATGTCAAGAAACAGATGTGTTGATAAGCTTATAGGGGTGACATTGATGTTGTTTTTTTTTATAACAAGACAGTACAATTCAACTGTATGTTCTAGAAAATAACTTACTGGCTCTTGTCTCGACTCAGGCTCTTGCCTTTCTTATTTTGTCTGTTCTTTATGAAGATGAAGAAAAAACAGGATCAGAGTTAATAAGTAAGTTAGAAAAATTTTAATTGAGTTGTACAGGAGAGTTTATGGCGCATTGAGACCTACTCCTAAATATGAGAAGAGTAACATTTAGTCAGTGAAAATATCCTTTTGAATTGTACCTAAAGATTCTCCTCACTCCTACTAGGATTCCCTCAA
Source organism: Gymnapogon annona (assembly GCA_029814585.1). NCBI lineage: Eukaryota > Metazoa > Chordata > Actinopteri > Kurtiformes > Apogonidae > Gymnapogon > Gymnapogon annona. The sequence goes on from JAPTHA010000002.1 coordinate 13,176,477, forward strand.
GTTACCTTAAACCAAAATAATATTTCAAAAACACTTAAACATGTCGGTAACTGTGTCCTTCAGACTGACCTTTTCCAATAAAATGTGGAAAAATACAGTTGGCCAAACAATCTTTCACACTTATTTATCATCTAATACCCAGTCCCCCCACACTCTGACACATCCTTGCAGTAATAATCTGACCTTGTCTGAACAAGTTAATGTGCATTGTTTTGGGTAAATGTATGTGTGTCTGATGAAGTGTGCTGTATTGTTTATGGTGTGTGTGCTGACTACCATTGTAAAAGCCTTACAGCTAACAAGTGTCTAACCATATTTATTAGACCCCCAGTATTACGGACCTTTTGTGATGGTTTCATTCTACCCAAGGCCACTGATACAATAATCCTAACACATTCCTGACACCAGGCATTTTGGAGAGTGTGAAAAGGCTACTGCCAAATCATTGGGTTCAACAGTGATCTCTTAAAGGCCTTCAGTGTTTCTTCATCCACCTCTTTTGCTCTCACAGAGGCAGTTATTTTCCTATTGTACTGATTTTTATCTCCACTTGGAAATGTTTCTGCTCCTATGGTTTTGTTACCAAGGAATCAACTTTCTCTGTACGTTCCAGTTGTGAAAACTGGCTTAATCATGTTGGTGTTTCAAGATGACATTTAATGAAACTGCAACTGTGTTTCCATTTGTCTACCTCTTTAGCCAAAAAAGAGCAGGACGGCGGAGATGATAAGAAGCAACTGCAGAAGAAGAAGGTGAAAGAGCTGAAGGTTCTGGATGGCAAATCTTCACAAAACCTTTGTAAGTTCACTCCCACATGTACACCACAGTCATTTTTCTCTAACCCATTTGACTAAATAACTTTTTATTTTTAATTGAACAGCCATTTTCTTGGGATCATTCCGTCTTCCTTATGAAGAGATCAAGAATGCTATCTTTGAGGTTAATGAGAAGATCCTCACAGAGTCCATGGTTCAGGTAAATCTGCCCACCATTTGGGCTGAAAAATGTCTGTCTAAGCCATCTACTAAATAAGTATACTGTGTAAGTATAGTGTTATATACATATATCTATATATATCCATCCACCCACCCAGACACACAATAACTGCATAGTCTCCTTCAGTGGCATGAAAGGTACTTATTACGTTTATGGTTCAACTATTAGACTCAAAAATGAAAAACGATTAGAAGTGTATTGAATGTACCATGTATTTTGCAAAACAAAGATACATTTGTATCTTTGGTTAGACATGATGCTCATCAGCTCAAACTAATTATCATGGCCCTGTGACCTTCACAGAATGTTTTATACAGTAAGTGTCAAAGTCAAGTCTCCAGATGATTTTAATTATGTAAATTTCCCTTCTGCTACCTTGAAGAACCTGATCAAACAACTTCCAGCTCCAGAGCAGCTGAGTGTCCTGGGAGAGATGAAGGATGACTACGACGACTTAGCTGAGTCTGAACAGTTTGGAGTGGTGGTAAGGAGCACATGGACATACTCACATCAATCAAAACACACAGTAAATGACTGACTTGGAACTTTCAACACAGTACAGAAATCACGGGGTTGGGAAATGAGGCATATATACGTTAAAGATATCGAGATAAGTTCATACAAGTATCGATATACAGTATTACACAAAGAATGTCGTCATGCTGTTAAACAAAGCTGTCTTTGTTCAGCTGTGAAAGATGTCTATTAGTGGTGAAATCCCCTTCTCACACAACTACCCAAACACACAAAGAAGTCTTGTCTTTCCTTTTTTGAAGATTTTTTTTATCCCTAACCAAAATGTCACCTTAATTTTAACACAAAATGATAAACCTGATAAAATACTATGAAATTTTGAGTATTATCAGAATAACACAGAAATATGTTCACAAGAATTGTACAAATCTAGGATTGGGTCTCCAAAAGCACCTTGTTTTTTTCCAGATGTCCTCTGTGAAGCGGTTGAACCCACGCCTTCAGGCCATCCTGTTCAAGATCCAGTTTGAGGAGCATTTGAACAATATCAAGCCAGATGTGGTATCAGTGACAGCAGCCTGTGAGGAGCTTATTAAATGCCAGGCCTTCTCCAAGTTGCTGCAGATCATCCTCCTTGTCGGCAACTACATGAATGCTGGTTCCCGTAATGGCAAGGCTTTTGGTTTCACCATTTCATATCTCTGCAAGGTAAATTAAAAACCAAATTAAACACACACATTATAAATGTGAGGACTGCAATAGCCTGCCTCCCGATTGTCTTATTTGCCCACGACCCTCTGGAGGATAAAGTGGTTGAGATTGTGATTGAATGAATGAATGAATAACTTTTGACTTCCCGTTTGTTTTCTCTTCCTTTCAATCAGCTACGTGACACAAAATCCGCTGACCTAAAACAGACACTGCTTCATTTCATTGTTGACGTATGCCAGGAGCAATATCCGGAAGTCATGAGCTTTCCTGATGAGCTCATCCATGTGGAAAAAGCCAGCCGAGGTACACAGAACCTGCAACTGACCTTGGCACACCTGTCTTTTTACAGTACATGGCGTATATGTTTTTAAACTATTAATCACTTCCTATTAATTATAGTGATATACCGACCCATTTATGTGTGCATTAGCAGGTGACCGTGTTGGCACATCGTCTGTTGTTTGTGTTTCATATTGAGTAACAGGATGCAATATATATACTGTATTATGAGCTGGGCTTCATCATACTTGGCTTCATTTTTCCCCCCCTGTAGTTTCTGCAGAGACACTTCAGAAGAACCTTGAAGCGATGGGTCGTCAGATCAAGAATTTACAGAAAGACTTAGAAACATTCCCTCCTCCACAAAACGACAAGGACCTGTTTGTGGAGAAGTTGTCCATATCCTTTTGATTTAATTTCAGATTTATCATAGTTATTCAGTCGAGGCATCAAACTTCTATAATGCTTGGCTTTGTCCATGAATTTTTTTTTAATTGTCTCATTGACTTTTTTCAGTTTACAGTGCATGGAAATAAATGTTGCTTTTCCTTAACACAGAGATGTTACAGTTTTGTGGTCAGTGCCCAAGAACAGTATGAAAAGTTGGACCTTTTGCATAAGAATATGGAGACGGAATATACAAATCTAGGACAATACTTTGTGTTTAACCCAAGGAAAGTGTCAGTAGAGGACTTTTTCGGGGACCTGAACACCTTTAAGAATATGTTTCAGGTGCGTATGCATTTATTTTTTGGCACGTGAAAAAGTAGAAGCTCATTTTCTTTTTGTTATTAAATAGAGGGATATTGTGGTTTGTGTTTTCTGACCCACCCATAACCACATAGAATACAATGACATGGACATAAGAGTTGTTAGAGAAGATTTCAATAGATGAAATGGAAAAGATCAAAGGCAAATATCAAGCCAGGTGGAGAGAAAAGAAAACCGGAGGAGGCAGAGCACCTGTTAATATTGACACAATAATAAATGATTGAATCATTTTGTGTTTATACACCAACTTCACTGTTTACCAACTGTAAAATTTTGCCTTTTTTGGTAACTTGTCAAGGGGATAACTTGTTCTACCAGTTATGACTTACAGCTGCCATTCACTGGTTATATTTACACAGATTTTGTAGTTCCATCACACGTGCCACTCATCTGTGTTTAAAGTGTTGCATTATTTAGATGTAATCATTAAATCCAAATACTCCATAAGTAACATCCAGACATTGTCTCACATCTTGTCTTTCCATCTTTTGTTGTCTACCAGCAAGCTGTGACGGAAAATCAGAAGAGAAAAGAAGCTGAAGAAAAAATCAAGAGGGCTAAACTGGCCAGGGAAAAGGCAGAAAAGGAAAAGGAGGAGAAACTCAAGAGGAGCCAGCTCCCAGACATCAATGCAGGTCATACTGGCTGGGTCTTATCTGTTTACCTCAGTGAAAACTCATTTTGTATTTCCACCACATTCCAGTTGGGGGCACTCAGAGTCCACACTTCTGTAGAGGATATGTGTATGTGGTGCAATGTGTGGAAGAAAAACACCATCAGTATTTATGGAGCAGAGGTAATCCAATGATTATGACCAGCAAGTAACAATGAAGCTCTTCAAAAAGGGAGTGAAGATGATATACAAATCTGTTTGAACTCTTCTCAGTCATTTCATTTATGTAGGATTTGTGTCTTTAGAAGAAAAGTCACAGGCAGCCTAAATCACTTTATCACTAAAATAAACACTTTCTATAAAAACTAGCAGTATATTATCACACACACAAACACGCTTAAGTTTATCATCCACGTATACATAGATGACACTGAAATCTTGTCTTGCAGAAACAGACTAATGTAGACACTTTTCCCCCTTCCCCAAGACTGACCTAGTTCTAGTACATTCCTTCTCTGCCTCCACTTGGGGCTCTTGGGACTCCACAGTTTCAGTCAAAATGTGCTGCAGCCTCAGCATACTCAGTAGATGTCAGACAATTACTCTGCTCTCTACTTGTTAATGTTTCTGTTCTGCTTTGCATTAGAAAAGCATCACTAGTGAACATGTGACTTGTCTGTGTGTGTTAAATCTTTCTGTGTGTGTGTGTGTGTCTCTGTACTATGAGCTTCTTTTTAAATAGTCTTTCTGGCCTTTCTCCTAGTGTTCCATTTTCCAGCTGGCTTCTTGTCTCCTCAGTCTTTTTTCCCCCATTTCCCTCCCCCTGTCTCTCTCCGTCATTTAAAGGCACAGCACTTGGCTTGGAATATGTAGTTTCACCATGAAAAGTTTTGTGGTAGAAATAAGGTAGTCAAATTTCATGTGCTCCATGTTTGAATAGAGCGTGCATGTGTGGGGGAGTATGTTTCTGTGTCTATGTGAGACACATCAGTGAGTTGGAGGTCATTTACATACAGGTGGCATATTTGACTTTCCCTGTTCTCCCGAGTCATTCAACACCCCCCATTTGAATTCAACCACACACAACTCCACCATACACAAACCTGGTCTTTGTTCTGTATTTGTTTATGACCCTCATACTAGATGTCTATCACACAAAGGTTGTTTTCACCTTAAACTCTTACATGCTCACCCTTCTTAGTTTTTTTTAATCAGTCTCTTACTGGTCCATGGACATACTCTTAGTATTTGCTCATTACTGTTTCTGGCTTTATACACACACAATATCCCAGTTGTTGTCAACCACTGCAAGGTCACGGAGTGTTTGCAGTTTGTGGCCTTGCCATTCCTTTGTGAGACACACAGACTGCATTCAGTGCAGCCTCAGTGTTCACATGTGGTCAGCATGTGATGGTACTTACTGTAAAAAGAAAAAAATGCTCTTTTAAAATAGTCATTCCATTCAGATTTTTTTTTTCAAACTAACAGTAATGCAGTTATTGAATGAATTTCATCACCTCCATTGTTTGGCTTTCAGCACAAATTGCAGTTCAGAATGTAGTGTACAAGTCTTAGTGTCTGGATGCCACACCAATAGAGCCACATTCACCACCTGTGCTGTCACCAAGTAATTTTAGTTGGCTGTTCTTTGGTCTGATGAATACTGTCTGCAGGCTGCAACAACATACAGTATCTGTCTGTGGCTGTCATATACCATGTTTTAGAGAAATAACAGGGAAGTATGTTCCTGTTTTCTGCAGCTAGGTGTCAGCACTTTCTATAAAAGATACTATAAGGATGTATTTTTTATGGATGTGGCAAAGGGTGTGTGCTAGTGTGGTTTACACTCCCACCCACATGCTGGTCTGAGAACCGCCACTAGGTGTGCTCACGCTCCACTGAGAAATTAACTGAGCAGAGTGAGCAGAGTGGGGGAGGGGAAGCAAAGAGGAGAGTAGGGCAGCAGATGGTCTCAAGGGGATTAAAAGCGGTGTTGTCTCTCAGTAAAGGGCATTAGAGAAGAGAAAGGAACAGGATGAGAGATGTGATGAGGTCGTATAAGGCTGATGTCTTATTCTCATGTAGGTAATTACAAAAGATGGTCACAATGATGGGGGAAGGGATGACCTCTCCCAACAAGTGTTATCCTCCTTGGCTTTACTTTCTAATTTTTTTCATATGTTGGCTTTAGACACTCCTCTCCTCTTTTGTAAATGTTTTTTGCCATTTCTGTACACACGTGCTCTTGTGTGAACATCCAGTAGGTGTGCTGTTCCATACAAAATGCCATCCTTTGTGCATCGGCCTGTCCTTGTGTATTTGCACTCAGTGGAGATTGGATTCAAAGAGGCGTATTTAAGAGCTCATGATCTAATGCTCTTAAGCTAATTTATCTGTCTTATGTTCTTACTCGCTTCAGGTTAAATGTTGTTTTGTTTCATGTACTCTGTGTCAGGTCATGTGTGCCATACAATCCATGTCACTGTGAGTCTTTAGGCACTGCAGTTTTTAGATTGCATTTTAATGTTGATTATTAGGGTGGTCAATAGTGCTGTAGGCAGATGCCTTTTCTATAGAGTGTTCAGTGTTATGACCAAGAGCACATGATTATCAAGGTAGATTTGAACTCGACATTGGTATTTTTTCATAAAATATAGTGTTGCTCAGAGCTACATGTACACAATGAATAGTCTGCTCATTATGAGCAACTTTGGGCTTGTTTTTCTCTAAAGTCATCAATCACAAATTTCTAGGTTTTTTTGGCTTGTTTTCTAAAATGTAGTTTCATATTTGGGCTTGCTTTGCCAATGGTTCTGTATGAACCATTTCTGAATCTCCCTGCTGAGCTCCACAACAAAGCGAAACATGTTCATTTTTCTTCCACTTGCCCGTTTCTTGGTTACCTGTACTCACTCATGCAGAGTAGCGCCTGTCTCATCAGAGAGGACAGGAAATAATTATTCATTTATTTTGAATTTTATACTGCGCGTATTTGAATTGTTTTAAGGGTTACTGCAGACTGTTTTATATGTGCGACTTTTAATCATTGTTTAAAAATGAAAACTATTCAACATTTTTATGTTGGCTGTTTACTGTCTATACACAGCAAAATAAATATTATAAATATTTTCAGTGTTATCAAGAAGCCTCTCATTTGTCACAGTGTAGCATTTCAGCTGTTGGCTTCTTTCCGCTTGTTGCTTGAGCTGGTTGAAGATGTCAGATATTCACATATAGGTTTCTGTGACTCTGCCTGCTCCAGTGGTTTCCAGCAAACCGTGTGATTAGTTTATATGGAAATGTGCCAGATGTGTTTCCCTTGGAAAGAGGAAAACATGGCATCCATCATTGTCCTCCATCACTGCAGTTCTATACCATGAACAGGGAGCGGTGTATGTGAGCTGTGAAAGACTGAGTGTGTGTGAGAGAATTTCTGTGACGTGAGATACCACAGGCCATCTGCTGCATGGCTTACTCTTGGATTAAATGTTGTGTGTTTGTGTGTGTGAGAGACCAGAGTGTGTGTGCCTTTAGGGGTTGGCAAGAGGCGACATAAACCTTTAACCCCTAACTTGAATTCCAGTCTCCTCTTTATACCACTGCAGTGCTTTTATTGAGGGTTAAATAGGAATGATTAAAACCATCTGCCTCAGCACCGAGCAGTGACAACTACACAACACACATTTACACACTGAAGAATTACGCACTTATATACTTAACCCATTTCCTGATTTGAAGCCACCACACACTGAAACTGTACAGGCAGTGCAGATGTAAACAAACAATAATAACAAACTTGAATCAAACTGTCCATGTTTATACACACAGATACACGGTTATAATTGAACTGGAACAATACTTATCAACTGGGTAAGGTTTAAATGATAACACGTGCCCCTAGTCTTAGCGGGTGTGTCCTTTCAGTAAAAGAGTGCGTGTGTTGCCTCATAGTGCACTACATGGTCCTTTACATTGACAGTAGCTCAACTAGGTCATTGCTTATCTGGGTTAATGTAGCTAATTTCCCTATACCACATGGCTGGTAAATAACCCACGTGTACTCTGGAGTGTCTGAGAGAAACGGTGATAGTTTGTGTAATTGATGACAATTTCAGTTCAGTTTGTAACTACATGTAATTTTAGATTTAATTGCATTTAAAAAGCTCTTACAAGATTAGAATTGTAATACTTACCTCATTATTATTTACACCATCATAGTATTTTAGTTGTTTACTTAATTTACTGTTAACGTACCGGCAAGTACTACTCATAAAGATAAGGGCCTGTAGCTTTTGTCAGATCAATGTAGGACATCCTAATCCACTCAGCTCACCCAGCACCCATACCAACAGTAATACTAGATCATCTTCCTGCACATCAAAAGCAAAAGAGAGACTGAAAAAATAATTTAGAGTTCTATTTGCCTGCTAAAATTTAACTGTTCCTTTCACGATATGTTATAAAAAGAGCCCAAATCCTATCACAGTGATACCTTTTGTCTCTTAAGGAAAATCTTATTTCCTCAAGCTGTTGGATATTTGCTTGCTTATTAAGCCACAACTGTAGGGAAGGGATCTGCTTTTTCTTCCAGAAGGGCCTGATGAGCTTTTTTGCTGTTAATAGTCCATATGACAGCAACTATCATTCATATTTTGACAGTTTGAATGACTGGTTTGACCAACCAAACAATATAATTACATCTAGTGGAAGATTATTTTGTGTGACCTCAGTTAGGACTTTAAAAAAAATTCCCTGCCAGTATTCTTGTAGGTGGAGCAACAAACAGTTGCAACCCTCTTCAGCATTGCACTTGGCACATGTTGGAGAGACCTCAGGAAATATCTTGTGACATTTGGTTTTGAGTAGTGGAGTTTGCATACCATCTTGAGTTGAATAAGACAGTGTCTTCCATGTATGGAATAGTTGAATTCCTTCTTGTAAATTTCCCCAAAATTCATTAGAAATATTTTACCCTAGTTCTAGGGCTGAGCGATTTCCATAAAAGAGTTGTATTGCGATTTCTCTGGCAGATATTGCGATTTCGATTTCAACCACGATTTTTTTTTT